>JAJJMC010020972.1:3943330-4051754 GCA_023531435.1 Papaver californicum | reverse complement strand
AACCCAACCGTAATACTCAAGAACACCAAATGTTACGGTTGGGTTTTGACACGGACCCAACCGTAATATCAACTGTGTCCAACATTTTTTCCCCAAAAACATGATCAAACAAGCGAATAAATCAATTACAAGTTCTAAGAATAACATGGGTTTGATTCAATACCTTAGATACACCATTGTTGGATATTTCTCTGCTTGATTTTGCGAACGGTTATCGATTTCTTGTTGAATCTCTTGATTAGGTTGCCCTGAAAAGTGTTCATTGCCATCACTACTACCTTGAATTCCTTTAGTATGGTTCTTCATCTCGAATTGTTTTGTTGATTTTAATCGACGATGAATTTGCGAACCGGCGATGAATTTAGATGGGTTACGGTTGGCTTTTTCTTTGGTTTTGTTTTTGAAAGTTTTGAAAATTTTGGAAAGAAATTAAAAGAGTTTAGGTTTTAATTAGTAGAAGGGTAAAATGGACATTTAACTTTACCCCCTAGGACATCCCTTATCGTAAAATTGGGTCACCTTGGCTCAACTAGGAGCCCCTCTATTGATGTGGGAGCCCCTATATCAGGCTTCTATTTAAAATTCTAAATGAAGGGTTAAATTTTAATATTAGGGTTAGGCAAACCAAAAATATATCTTTCTTTTATAGTAGTATAATATAATAGATAATAATTCAGGGAAGTTAGAAAAGAACACAACTATGAAAGTTATAGATAAAAATATGTTCATGTTAATTCTTACCTAACGTGACGTGATAACTGAGAGAACTAGAGAAATCAAACTTACCTTTTAAAAGATAGTAACTCCCATTACAAACACTCACTTGACGAGTCCAAAACGCACAGTCCATAGTGTTTTCTCGGAACTTGCTATGATACAATTTGTCATAGACTGTAAAATTTCGCCTCCGATGCTATGCGTTGGGCAAGCCAGAACTCCCCGATGTGCGCTTAAAATACAGTAACCGGACCTTAGAGCTTAAATTCTCGCTGGAAAATGCAGGTAGATTTTTTCCTTTCCAAGCCTGCCTCGTAAGTATTATACTCGAAACGTAGTTTCCACATCATTCCAATTACGTTTATACCGTTCCGCCTCACCCTTGTTCTGCTAAGGGTGCAAGGCCATAAAAGCGAATGGTGAATGTCTTTGGCAAGCATCATACACTTATGAGCATTGTCAAGGCCTAACTCATGCCTTGGACCAGCACCTAAGTCATTTAGGCCTATTTTTCGCTTCATCAACTCTGCTTCGACTAAGCACTGGGTGCATGCACTGATCTTGATCTTGCCAAGATTGCAGCAACCAAGCATCTTTCGTTCATACCTAATAGCTTGATAGGGAGTATGAACATCCATAAAATGGAAAGCAACTACCTCACCTAGTGCAGTAACAATCATCTCCTTGCATAGCATTACCGATCCAGATGATATGAGTTACCAAAGAGACACAATCATCTCAATGTTTTATTCACATATATATGTTTTTCGCATATATATGTGCATTACCTCTCATGCACATTGAAGCAAAGATCCCTCCCTATATATGTTTTATTCACATTTTTATAAATAAATAAAAGAATAGGAAGTGATATCCATCGAATGAACTTTAGGCAAAAACACCAACTGGTTGGCGCCTCTAGGCAAATCCGCTAACTGGTTGGCATAGCTAAGCTAAACCGCCATCTGGTTAGCATAGCTAAGGCTATTTCGCTTCCTGGTTCAACCAACACCTCCTCCCTATACATGTTTTATTTGTATTTACACAAGTGTATATAATGAGGATATATGACGTTCATTTACTGCATTTTCTAGTGATGCATTCCCAATCATACAATCACGGCTTAATAGTGCATTAGCACTATGATGCATTCTCGGGTATGCAACATTGGTTCAGTGATGCATTCTCAATAATGCATCATGGCATAATAGTGAGTTAGCACTATGATGCATTTTTGGGTACGCAATATTGGTTCAGTGATGCATTGCATCATGGCATAATAGTGCATTAGCACTATGATACATTCTCGAATAAGCAACATTGGTTCAATGATGCATTCTCAATAATGCATCACGATATAATAGTGGATTAGCACTATGATGCATTCTCGAGTACGCAACATTGGTTGAGTGATGCATTCTCAATAACGCATCACGGCATAATAGTGCATTAGCACTATGATGCATTCTTGAATACGCAACATTGGTTCAGTGATTTTCAAAAATGCATCACGGCATAATAGTGCATTAGCACTATGATACGTTCTCGAATACGCAACATTGGTTCAGTGATGCGTTCTCAATAATGCAACACAACATAATAGTGCATTAGCACTATGATTCCTTCTCAAATATGCAACATTGGTTCAGTGATGCATTCTCAATCATGCATCACGGCATAATAGTTCATTAGCACTATAGTGCATTCTCGGATATGCAACATTGGTTCGGTAATGCATTATCAATCATGCATCACGACATAATAGTGCATTAACACTATTATGCCTTCTCGGGTATGTAACATTGGTTCGGTGATGCATTCTTAATCATGCATCACGGCATAATAGTGCATTAGCACTATAATGCATTCTCGGATATGCAGCATTGGTTCAGTGATGCATTCTCAATCATGCATCACGGCATAATAATGCCTTAGCATTATGATGCCTTCTTGGATACGCAACTTTGGTTCAGTGATGCATTCTTAATCATGCATCACGGCATAATAATGCATTAGCACTATAATGCATTCTCGGGTATGCAGCGTTGGTTTAGTGACGCATTCTCAATTATGCATTACGGAATAATAGTGTATTAACACTATGATGCCTTCTCGGATACGCAATATTGGTTCAGTGATACATTCTCAATCATGCATCACGGCATAATAGTGCATTAAAACGATAGTGCATTCTCGAATACGCGTCAAGGCCATTTGCGCCTTTCCCGGGTAATGGTCATTTTTGACTTGTGATGCATTATCGAATATGCATCACGCGTAATAGGTCCTTAACACTATAATTCGAGGTCAAGGCATCCACACCCTGATGCAATCCTAAGTGAGCTTTATAAGCTTAGGGTGAAGCTTCATCCCAGGTCATGAGGCGTCCCTGAGTAAGCGTCATATGCAAATTACGGGTGTTACACCATATATATGGGTGAGGCATAATATGGATTTTGATAAGCAAATTAGGGTTTTGAAGCTTGCATATGTGAAGCAAACCCAAATAGGCAAACAGTAACTGCTAACGCTAAGGTGGATGAGCTTAGGAGCTGACCCTAAGTTGGATAAAGTTTGAATTTGGTATAAGGCGGATTAAGATTATGCTAAAAACATAAGACGTGTTCGCATTAGGCTTAATGCTAAGACGCATCAGTTTAGGATCAAAAGGGTAAGACGCCTTAGTTTGAAGCAAAAGGAGTAAGACGCATGAGATTTGCTTTTGTAATTAAGGTGTATTAGTTATTGAGCTTAAGATTAATACGTATTATTCATTGAGCTTGAAACTAAGACGCCTTAGTTTCGTGGTTGGACTAAGACGCACAAGTATTATGCTTGATAGACACACATGATTTGTGCTAGGTTTAGACTAAGACGCATTAGTATTATGTTTTTTAGACTACGACTCACAAGTTTTGTCTTTGAGACTAAGGGTCACAAGTTTTGTCTTTGAGAACTAAGTCTTACAAGTTTCAGTCTTGTGAATTAAGGCTCACACATTTTGCGGCAAAACTAAGGCGCACACGTTTTGTGGCAAAACTAATGCGCACACGTTTTGTGGGTTAAGTAAAACACACGTGATTTTATGCTATAACCTTTTGATACGCTTCAATCCAGCGTCTCATTTTCCAATTAGGGTTAGAAAGTGTTATATGATCGTTTGAGACGCTTATAAGTGATGCGAACTTATTTTTAAGCGTTTTAAAAACCCTAAATTGAAAGATTTTTACGCCATTCACATTAGTAGTCTCTTAAGCAAGGATTAATGTAACTAAGACTGGGTTTACCTAGTAGAAGCTACGAAATTGTGTAGCACAGTTTAACTTTGAATTTAAGAAAAACTATGGTACTTTACTATTTTACCCTGACAAAAAACCGACCATCTACAACAGGTTGTCGAACAAAAAAATTGGTGGTGTACTTGGTACCCTCCTCTTTTCATATTCAGAAGGGTCTCCTTATTCTTCACCAAAAACAAACTCAAACCCTTATTCCAACATTGGAGGATTCCTACATGGTAATTCTAATCTTAATGTTAATGGAAATGCAAAAAGATATGATGAACCAGGCAATAAAAAAACAAAGAAAAATAAAATAAATGCATCTCAAGATGTCATACAATTAATCATCAACTTCAGAATACAACCTTCAAGATTTTTTTAGAAAAACAAGAAAAAACTGATATTTTTAAAATAGTATGGCGTAAGAAAATGGTTTCAGAAATAAGGAAAGGTCGTAACGGAATTTGTTTAATGCACACATGAGAGAAATCATGGAAATGGACTTGTCAACAATGAATTTTTACATAACTACGATTCTGGAAAGATAAATTTGATAAAGCTCAAGAACATAAGGCATAACAACACCCAACAACAGTTGACATTGATTCTGATGAAGATGGCCTAGATGACAATGAGAATGAAAATGCCATTACACTTGTTTAGTTTTAATTTTAAATTCTGGATGTAATAACTAGTTTTAAATTCTTGTAATCCATAGTTTTAAATTCAATGTAATCTTTAGTTTCAATTTCAATGTTTGTTTAATCCAAATTATACAAAACCAAATAACGCAAATCAAATTACATCAATATAACAAAAATAATTCAAATGATGACTATAAAGAAAAACCAAACTAAATCTTGTGAGGATTTTTTCTTATGAATTCATCCCAATTGTGCGCAGTGAGATCCTCCCCTAGTCTTCAATGTAACCTTCAGTTTTGATCATTATCTATTCTACAATTCTATACTCTCTTGCGGGCACACCATGAAGGGGTTCAACTTCTTTCCTAAAATATTTATCTGGATAACTTCTCCAACTGGTATCATGTCGGGTCTCCTCGATTACCATATTATGAAAATTGATGCAGGTGAGCATAATCGTATTCGTTTCTATTGGTTTAAGCGAACGATATGGCCTAAAAATAATATATGGAACTTCCTCTTAAAAATTCTGAATACTCATTCGACATCCTTCCTACACGCTATTTGCTTCCCGTTAAAATGTCTTATATCACAATGCTCCTCGTCTTCGGGTATCTGAACGTAAACTTGAACATACTGGATAAATTCCGTCCTTCGAAAAATACCCCACGTTATAATTATTGAGGTTGAATGTAAATTTTGCACCTAGAGCATTTCCATACTTCAGTTCTTTAAGCAAAGCAGATTTATACAAAATATTGTTGTCGTTATTTAAACCCGGGAGTCCAAAAAAAATGCCATATCTAACATAAGAGACGCTGCTTCCACAACAACATAAGGTTTTGAATAGTGTCCCTTATACTGACCTTGTCAAGCACATTCATGCAACACCCAATGCATGCAATAAAGGCCACCTAGCACTCCGGGAAAACCAGGAATATATTGAAGAAATTTCATGAATTTCGGTGAAAATAGAAAATAAATAGAATTTGTATGACTTTATTGATGGATGAAAGAATATTTATACAGGTAGGATGGGCATATAATTGTTGGATTAACGGTTAGAAATGTATTTATTTTTGTCGAAGATGACGATGATCGCCTCCAGTTGAACCGAGGCTCGATTCAACTTTAGCCTAGTCTCAACTAAATCTAGAACGAGCGTCCCAACTAAGGCCGATCATCTCAATCTTCAATGGTATTCTCATTTCCCACTATGAGAAATGAGTATGTCTATCCACATGGATCATCAAATATGTTTATTTGTCGTGTCCCATTGGACTTGGTCTTAAAACCAAAATACGTAACTTAACTCTTACAGATTTGTTTCTTAAAAGAAATCAATAAAAATAGAAGTTGTATGATAAACCCAAGAAAAATATAAAATATTGAAGAAATTTGATGAATTTATGTGAAAATAGAAAATAGATAGAATTTGCCTGACTTTATTGGTGGATGGAAGAATATTTATAGGTAGGGTGGGCATATAGTTGTACGGTTAGAAATGTAGTTGTTTTCGTCGAAGATGGCGACGATCGACTCCAGTTGAACCGAGGCTCGATTCACGTTGAGCCTAGTCTTAACTAAATTTAGTACAAGCATCCTAACAAAGGCTGATCATCTCAATCTTCAACGATATTCTTATTTCCCACTGTGATAAAATGAGTTTGGACATCCACATGGATCATCAAATATGTTTATTTTTCGTGTCCCAGTGGACTTGCTCTTAAAACCAAAATACGCAACCTAACTCTTGGATGTTTGTTTCTTAAAATAGATCAATAAAAATCGAAACTATATGATTAACCTAAGAAAAATCAAATTTAGGGTTCTTAAGAAATAAGGTGAATCAGAAGCGAGTTGTACCAAAAATAAGGTGAATCAGAAGCGGGTTATACTATATCAGAATCATTTCGATGATAACGGAGAACCTTATCGTACTAATATTTGCTACAAATCTTGCATATTACTTGTTATTATGTTTGTATTCTATCTTATGTCTTATATTAGGTGAATCATCCCAATAAGAGTGAAAGTGTCTACAATAGAACTAATTAGTGAAGTACTCCAAGTATTCAAGCATTCCAAGGCCAAAAAAGAAGAAAGGATTTCATTACGACATGAAATGACCAAGGAAATTGAGTCTTACAAGTGAAAAAGGGACAAATACAAATTATACTCATTCAATCCCAGAAGTTCTTAATAACATCTTGAATGTATCAAGAATACAAAGTGAACGCAAAAAGATTGAGGTCATTCCGAGTTCGGATGAAGAAGTTATGGACAAAACAGTCAAGACGAAGAAAAGGTCATCAACAGCCTAACAGTCGGCATTGCTCATAAGCGACACACCAATGCCGAGTGTAACACGAAAAGGGCAGAAAACTTGTATTTTTAACACCAACAGTCGGTATTTCTCATAAGTGACACACCTATGCCGACTGTAGCAAGTTTTGTGGCAGAGAATTAGATCAATAGTCGGCATTGCTTGTGGGGAATCACCTATGCTGACTGTGGCAACTCCAAGGGGGCCGTTTTGATGCGTTTTTGACTTCTAAAGCAAGGAAACAAAGTTAGGAAAGGATTCTAAACCTTATAAAGAGAGGATAATTGAGGGAAAGCATTGAAGTCTATAAAAGAAGACATCCAAGGCTTAAACAAGACATTTTTACATATTTTATACCTTGGGAGAAATCTCTACAACCTCCTACCTGTCATACTACAACTCACATCTAAAACCTAGGGTTTAACCCTTTAGGGGGAAACCAATCTTCTTTGTAATAGGAGTATCTAATTCTTTTGTTGATTAAGGATGAATTTAATATTCTAAGCGTGAAGCTTTATTATTAATACAAGTTTATTTGGAGTTTTAATCATTATCGTTTGTTTTTACTATATCAAAGGTTTATGACTGATTTCTAGATTGTTCAAGCATACAATTGGATTAATCTATTCATTATTCTAATGACAGTATTGAGTTATGAGATAAGTAATCGTCCATCGACTCGTACACAAGTAGAAATCGCAAGACCTTGCAAAGGGATTTTGTGGAGCAATTGCGAGTGAAGACAACACCAACAGGTGGACCTTGATCTAAGAGTTCAACTACTGGGAGCAACCTAAATTCACAAAGCTTAAAGCATTTGATTGGGTTACACCTCGAGTGATCTACTACTTGGTGGTTCAGACGAATAGAATCTGGTAATCGAGAACTTACGTATCCAATTATAAAGGAGCTTTTGGGATAACACTGATCTAGCTGCTATTCTACGGTTGGTGATGAATGATTCTAACGAAAGATAGATAAGTATACTAATTCAGTCAACGTTTGGTGACAACGAAGAACTCCCTAATCATCTTCTCTTCTTATTATTATTCTTTTTAATTGCTTTAATCAAGTCAATCCCCCTTAATATTTACTTTTATTATAGTTTTGCTAATCTAAATAACATATTAATTACACATCTCTCCGTAGGAACGATCCTTACTATCGTTATATTACTAGTTAATTAGTGAGAAATATCTTGAGTAATTTCTTGCACTTACGACACGCATCAAGTGTGAGTGGAGAGGATTTTTAATACTAAGAACGGATCTTGGTTGTCGGATTTGGGGTTAAATGATGAATCGATTCTCAACTACTAATTATCTTTTTCATTATGAAAATAATGTGTGTCGTTGATCGCTGGAAGAGGCCGTTTCTAACCCATTAAAGAAAACGGCCAAAGGCTACTAAAATTTTCCAACAACAGAAAAATATTAGTTACCATAACGGTTTAAGCCATCAGAAAAGGCAATTATGGGTGTGTATTGATTTTAGCCACTAAACTGGGAAGCAACTCGGTTCCTATAACCCATTAGCAATAAATGTGTGCCAACTAAACAAATGTACTAGTAGCTTGAGACATGCAGGTACTTTAAAAAAACAACGGTGATATATTAGTTGCCTAAACCTCACTTCAGCCAGTAAAATTTAGCTACTACTGTAGTAGCCACTTCGTTTTAGCTACTTGTTATCAGCAACTGAAGCATTTTAGTAGCATGCAAATTGTCAAAACACATACAGCACTTAAGAGCCTTTGCTTGAGGACCATGACGGGAAGTTGAAATTCAACTAGAATAGTAGTCTAAGATGCCAGCCACTTGGGTCTTTAACCCATACACTCGATTTTATTAGAGAAGCCAAATTAAAAATTGCCCTGAACAGGGTAATCTTGAAATTTGCAAAATGACTCGATCATCTGTCTGGATAACAAGTCTACTGGCTCGAAAGAAGCATTACCGCAATGGGCTAATTTTTTTATCTGCACCAAACGAATTTATGTAACGGATACTGATTTTTTTTGCAAATCCGATATTAGGCTCCAAAACTGGTTCCAAATTAGCCGGCCCCAATTCAGAGAAAGCGAGCACTCCTGATCAGCACCCCTAATACCAAGCAATGTACATATAACATAGCGATTATTTGTTTTATTTGTTTTGTTTTTATTTTTTAGCATACAATTACCATAAGTGAAATAAAATGAAATTTCTTTTTTTCGAATTGACAGCGAATCTAGCAAATTTAGAAACGATTGCAACTCGACTACAATTTATTGAGAAGAACTGACTTTAAACTTGTTGGGAAATAAAAGAAGAGAGACACGTATAAGGCGATTAAGAAGGAAGCAATGAAATTAAGAAGAATGAGAAGCACACAATCAAAGCCGTATCGAAGGATCGAAACATGACAGATGTGAAAGACTGAGCAAATTTCTGCATGATCGACACCTAGGATCGGGAAAGTAACATCACACTGATCGAAGCAGATAGCATTAAATGCATATGGAGCGGGAAAGTAAGAATAATGATGAACATGGAGCGGGAGAGTAAGGCAATAATTACTTTTATCATACGAATGACACGTACGATCGGAACAAAGCTGATCCTCAAGGAACGAAGAGCACGTGTAAACCATACAAGGTAGCGCACCAAAAAGAAAGCATGACCTGTCAATCTTATAAAAATCCCGATCCTAATATAATAAGGAGAACGATAGAGGGTATCGGGACAAGAGGGACCCACTAATAAATCTATAAATAGAAGAGAGCATTCAACGAGGAGGGGGTCGGAAAATCAAAGAGAGAAAAGGTTAAGGAAGATTTATCAAAGCAGAAGGAGAAAGGTTATTAGGTATGTACTATGGATGATTAGATCGAAAAGATAGGACATTCATGATTCATTTTCTTGCTTTTAAAAGATGATGGATTTGTAACTGTAGTTTTGATCAGATTTATGATCTGTAAATGGTTTGATTGTTAAAATGTTTATTAAATCATTGTTCTTAAAAATGATTCTGTGTATCCGTTCATTAGTTAAAATCTTATGTTTATTGTATTATCCTTAAATCATTGGTTGTTAATGTCAATGGGAATATTGGCATAAACAAAACTAATGCCATCGCAACCTGAATTCACTGAGATTTGAACATTGACATCTACGGGACAACACCCACAATAAGTGGGTGGTGGAAGTGGAGGTTGACCACATGGAGGACGTTCAGCTAGGGAAGAGTGGAGGTGGTGGTGGGGATGGAGGTGGGGGAGCATCTAAACAACATTACTGCTCATCCCAATTATATGCAGCTTTTTTTCTATCTCTACTTGCTCCAATAAAACACTATGACCTTACAGCAAAGACAATTAAGTTAGACAAGTGAACAAGGTTAAACTATTTTGATTTGTACGACATAAGTTGAAATAACAAAGACAATGGCAAGTATAAAATAAATAGTGTAAACCTTAAACCCGCCATGACACCATCTAACCTTAACTACATAACATTAATTGTTATGATTGTGTGGAGCCTGGTAGTACACGACTTGGTTTCACACTAGATCCGATCCGATTGGCGATTCATTGGAAAATTAGATGAATTTTTTTGAGAGGTTTGTTTATGAAACGGAGGAACGGGTCGATAGGTTTGTATCTTATTATTAACGTCGTTGTATTCCTCTGGAACTCTGTTTTTGAGATCACAGTGAAAACCACAGCCGCTCCTTGGACGTAGCCCAATTTGGGTGAACCAAATAAATCTTGTGCTCTTATTTTTCGTTTTCGTTTTGTTTTCTTATAGCATCGATCCTAACATTAATGATGTTCGCCATACAATTAGTGGAGTTCACCACATTCAGCAAACTAGACAAACTAATCTGGTCTTCTAGTTATGTACAACAACTAGAAGATAAAACAAAGTATTTTCAAATGTCAAAATACAAAATAAAAGTTCCATAGTTCACATAGTTTAGGACATCGATATCAGTTTCCATAGTTCACAAAGTTCCATACAACCAAAACAACACAGATCAAGGTTAATAAACAATTACTCGGGAATCTGGTGTTATAATAAACATCTTTTACTTTTCTAAGTAAACGACATGCTAACACTTACTCATTAACATCTTGAATCCACTTCATTCCTAGATTCTTGAACTAGAAATGCAGAGCTGCTCCAAGATCACTCTGTGAGCATCAACCACTGTAGCTTTTGTGGGCTCAAAGATATCTAGTGCTTCAGACATTTTCTCCCTCTCACTTATTCTTATCATAGTGATTTTGTTGCATACAGAGAATATCATTAGCATACCCTCCTGAAATACAATCAACCAATTGAAGTAGTTAATACATTGTGTAGAGTGTAATATACTTTCAAATGCAGAAAAACAGTAATTCAGTAACTTGTACAAAGTAACCTAGCGTTTTTAGGGCTACCCAAAAAGAATTTGGGGCGACTAATTTATACCCATCCAATAGATGTGGCTATAAGATGTCCTAATGGTGAGTAAAATACCCTATATGTCATTTCACTAATAAAAGTATAAAAACTAAACCATCTTTTTCTCTACCGATTAGCTTCTTATTTTCATCTTCTCTTCTTCTTCTTCTTCTTCTTCTTCTTCTCTTCTTTTCTAACTACCGATTGTGCCTAAACCAATTCATCGTAAACTTATAGCATCATTGTAAACCAATTCATCGTCGTAATCACAATCTAAAGATGGCTCGACAAAATCAAACAACCCGTCAAGCTGATAATACTAATTGACCAAATTTTGTCAAGAGAATAAGAAATAGAGAGATCGTTGAAGAACATAGTGAAGAAGATGAAGAAGACGAAGAACACGAAGATGATGATCTAGATACAGAGATTGATTCCGACAATCAGCCTCTCCAACACTATCTGATGGGTCCAATAAGGTAAGGGTTTATCATTATTTGTGTTTATTTTGCTTCAATCAAATGAAATCTTCAGTAGAATTTCAAGGGTTTTGGGTTATTTGTCATAGTCGGAGGTTTAGTGATGTGTTTTATCTACCGATTATGGTCGTGTTCTTCATTCCTCAAAAACATCAACCATAATCGGTAGTTATATTTATTCATTAACTACCAATTGTATTCATGTACCAAAATTTAGGTTTAATCGGTAGTTTCGTATAGGTTTAAACTCCCGATTATTAAAGTTAGTGATTCCTCAAAAACATACTACATAATCGGTAGTTATATTTTGTCATTAACCACCGATAATCTTCCTGTACCAAAATTTACGCTTAATCGGTAGTTATGTTTTTTTTAAAACAACCGATTATGTTAGATGGTTTCAATCGGTAGATAAGTTATGCATTTGATTTCCGAGTGTATTAATCCTTTGTTATTCTGTTTATTTGATTACCGATTGTATGTGTGTCCATAACTTATTTTTCTCAATTTTTATGCATAATCGGTAGATAATGTAAATCCGAGCTACCGATTATGCACAATCGGTTGTTAGTTTGTTTAATTGACTACCGATTATATGTCTTAGAGTTTCATGTTCCAATTTTTATGTATAATCGGTATATAATATAGACCCCGAGCTACCGATTATGCACAATCGGTTGTTAATTTATTTAATTCACTACCGATTATTAAACGATGTCTTATTGGAAATAATTGTTCTTTATTTTATTTTTTAAGGGAAAGGCGAGCTAAGCAAGCCTAAGATACAATTGTTTCGGGGCCTCGTCGTGAAGGGGGTAAGAAAGTAACAGCTAGTGCAAGAAGAGAAAAGAGCGCTATCGGAATCTCTATCACCGAAGGAACTCAACCAAGTGTTCCAAGAGTTAGAAACTAAGAAGAAGGAAAACCAAGTGCTCCACAAGTTAGAAACCAAGAAGAAGGAGAACCAAGTGGTACCCAAGGAGAAGGACAAGGTACAAAGAAGGTAATTAAGAAGAAAGGAGGACACCAAGTCCCCACTTATTTGAAGATGAAGGGTATTGAAGAAGGCCAAATCCCTGAGTTACCAAGAGATGGAGGAGATCTGTTATTTGGATACAAAGATTCTTGGTCCAAAGAAATTTAACTGAGGTAATAATTATAAAACACCATTCTTAGCCTATTGTCTTTTTATTCGTAGAAGTGTTAACTGTTATTCTAATTATTTTATAATTCGTCATCTATATTAGGACCATTTTGATGCGGTTTGTCTACTCAAACCTACAGTTGCACCAAGAAAAATGAAAGATTGACCGTTAGATGATGAGTGTGAAAGGTTCGAGCAAATTATTTATCACTCGGGGTTACTACTGCTGCCGAGAATTCAATGTTAAAGCATGACCGGGTGTCGATATCATCCTTCTTGGAGAGAATATATCCTGAGACCGATACCTTCCACATGTCGTCTGGAGAGATGACGATCACCCCAGATGATGTGGTGCAGATTCTTAGTCTCGCTGACCATGGTACAACCGTCAAGTTTGATTATATAAAGCAGTTAAGCTGGGAACAACTTTATTTTTACACTCAAAAGTGCCTTGGTTGGGATCGAGCGACATCCGACATTGAGTTCAACCGGTACTTTCGTTACAAAACTAGACAATTCAGCATGGTTCACTTGATGAATATGTTCAAAGGCACCAAGGATAAAGAAGAAACAAATCCAAAGTTTAGCGACGACGAAGTGAATGCTGCAGCTACTGCATATCTCATATGTGTTTTGGGATGTGTCATTTTCCCCAATTGTAGTGAAAACCGGGTCGACGCCAACTTTCTACAACTTTTGCATCCTCTCAATAAATTTTATGACTACTCTTGGGGCACTGCATGCCATGCATTCTTGATGGAAGAATTGATAAAGGCATCAAGGGAATCAACTAGCTAAATTGCCGGGAATGTGAGCCTACTACAGGTATTTTGGTAACTCTATTGATGCTTTGATTGTTATTTATTTTTTTCTCTTTTAAGAATAAATTTTTTCATACTTGGTTTGATATGTACACTAGAAATGGATCTATGACCACTTCCCGTCCCTCGAGTTGGCCAAAGAGAATCCGATATGGGAGAAAGGAACACCCAGAGGAACAAAATACATATTCGACAACAAATGTTCAAGGTCTAATGAGCAGGACTTGATTTCTTTGAGGAGGAAATTAGACTTGCTGGCGTCCAAAGATATATGCTTTCATCCATACATGGAAGACCAAGCTAGTGGACATATAGCGGGAAGGTATGAGTTATTGTTTTACTATGGACCCTTGTGGTATCCCACTGGATATGTTATGTACAATACCTCTAGGGTGATACGTCAACTCGGTTATGTCCAAGAAGAACCTTGGAGTCACATGCGTGGCAGGTTCAAATTGGACGTCGAGAATTCTACTTGTGGTAAGGACTCTATCACAGTAGTTACTCTGGTAGCCCATCCGTTGAAGATTGGAATAACAGGATGCAATATATGATCAACGATTGGAGACCTACCAACCGAGGTGATGAAGTAGATCCACGCTATATGGTATGGTAACGGGAGCATTCTCATGTTCATGTGATCCGTGAAGATAAAGGAAAGACCACCAAGGTGTCCGATGATACTTGTATCATCAAAGAAATGCCATCTGGTTATGAAGGGCTGGTACATATGTTATTTCCTTTTGATTTTAATATTATGGCTCAATATTTTAGATAATAATCGTTTGATTGTTATTGCATAAAAACAGGGAAAGAAAGGTTTGCGTTTTTCTCCAAGAAAATTGTCGGGTGTATAAATATGAGAGTGCCTTTATCAATTGAGAAGATGAAAGAGCAATAAAGACCTAATAGATAACATTGATAATGAAGCTTATGCAAGCAAGTTTGGGGAGAAAACTTCGAATAAGGCTAAGAGGCTTGCATCAAAACACAGTAAAAGATCACGTGGTTCATCGAGTGTTGATGGTGAAGCCAATGTCCCTGATGTTGTTTCAATCATCCCTGATGTTGAAAGATATGTCCCTGGTGCTCATCGTCCTCGTACTAAAACCAAAAAATTTAGAAATTAGATTGTGGTTGTTTTGCTAGAGAATATCATTTTCAAAGTTGATTTCTAAGAAACTTGTTTACTCTATGGATATGTCCCTGGTGTTTAATGTTCCTAGTGTTTAATGTTCTAACATTGAGTTTACTTTCTAGACGATGAATGGATTAATTTATGGATGATGAATGAATTTTATGTTCTTTTTGTGAATTATCGATTGATTTGCAAGAGACTCATTTTTAATAAGTAACCTTTTGTTGAAATTTTACATTAAAATCAATAAATAAGTGGTTTACATCACCTGCCGATTAAGCTTGTTCATCCACGATAGGTTGATAATTATCTACCTATTACGCCTACTGATCTAAAATCGGTTGATAATTATCTACTGATGGAACTGCTTGGTTTCTGGACACATTTTACATTATAATCAGTAGTAATTTTTTTTTATAAGACTACCGATTATATAGTTCGAAATTTTTGGGAATTTGATAATTTTTTCGAATGAAATGGATTAAAATTGAGAATTTAAAATAGATTGAAGAATAATTAGTGAGATCTAACTCAATATTGATTAACCTCATCCGATTTCTCATAATATTCACCAGTCTCGCTTAGTATTGCTCGATATCATTTAATATCCTTCAATCTCACTTGATTTCACTTGAATGTACTAAATATTCACTACCCTTACTAAATTTCACCTAATGTATTCACTTGTCTCACGCAGTTTCACTTAACATTGGTCGATTTCGTTCAACTCACTCGTTATTTTTTAACATTATTCAATTTCACTCAACATCTCTCGATTTCATTCAGTTTCCTTCGACATCTCTTTAAAATTCTCTTAATATATATTTAACGATCTCACTTCATTTCACCTAAATATCTTTCGATCTCAATCGATTATACTTAATGTTATTTAAAATTACTCGATTTGACTCAATACTCATCGAGCTCACTCAGTTTCACTAAATATATATATACATCCTTTTCGTTTGGTTTCTCTTACTACCAAACCAACTCACTATATTTCACTAAATATCCGCTAACCTCATTCAATTATACTCAATATACTTTGAAATCACTCGATTTAACTCAATAATTTTTGATCTCACTCAGTTTCACTCAATATCCACCCAATTCAAAAATTCGTTCAATCTCATTGGATATACATTGTTGGACCAATATCTTTCGATAATCCAAAATCAATTTCCACATACACCGATTTTTGTTATTGTGATTTATCAGAAGCCATACTCGAGACCTTAAATCTCATCCGGGATTTTGAAATGGTGGCTCAAAATTAACCAAAATCAATTACTTTGTAAAGCATAAAATTTTATTGCGATCGACAAAAACCACACTTATGACCTCAAAACTCATATGGGGTTCTTGAATTTGCTTGGTGACTCAAAATCAACCACTTTAACCAAGGATTAAACTAAGTACACAAATTCTAATTATTATTTGCATAATATGCTTGTCCAGACCAAGCTTTCTCGATTTTCTAAAATCAATTACCTCATTAACCAAAATTTATTATTGCTAATGATAAATACCATGACCTAATTAAAATCTCAAAAGGGATTTTTGAAGTGTTTTTTTATCACCACTAATATAATGTATAGGTTAATTTTAGTTAAAGATCAACCACGTACTATGCGGAATAAAATAAATACGATTGGCATTCAAAAGATTTTACAGCGGTGAACTTTTATTCTGCCGTAAGATGTTTATTAAAAATATTATATATTTGGTATTTTATTGAATCCGAATTAAAAAAAACTTAAACAAAAATCTTAAATTTAATGCGTATAATCCAAATTAGATTTTTATTCACATTTTTAAGTTATATGACACACATATATAAGTTACAACCCCCAATTAGCCAATCACCATTTATAATATTCCTAAATCTAATTTTTTTTTTGTCTTATAACTCAATTTTTTTTCAATTCATTTCTAAATCTATTTTTCCAAATTTATAATATCAAATATGATAAAACTTCAAAAGAAAGCGTGCTAGAGATAAGGCCGCAAATATGGATAACAATAATGCTGAGAGAAAACTACAAAACAATAATCTTGTACTTGGTTTACAAGACACCAATCTTATGGAAAGTTCTAAATGGATGGCTAAACAAAGAGAACAAAGTTGGTATAGAGATGTAAAACTATTCGAGAAGAATTAACATTAAGCGATTTATTTAATAGGATTTTTATTCCAAAAAGATATGCACTAGAAGAATTTCCTCAAGTAAATCATGAGGAAAATAGAGAAGGGGCGAATGTCATCCAAATGGAATTCTTGGATGGCCGGTCGTCGAAGAAATCATGGAGGTTCGAGTATTATTATAAGGAGAGCAGTAAAATGTTTGTTTTATTTACAGGTTGGGAAGATTTCGTAAAAAATAAAAGCTTACAGAAAGATGATATTGTTGAGTTTTGGAAAAGGTATGATATCGACTTCAATACTGAGCCTAAAATATTTTTTATAATTGAAGTTGTACATTGCATGAAAGACGCTACTCGTGTGGAAGAAGCAAAAGATAAGATTAATGATGGTGACAATAAGGGAAGGAAGAAGAAAAACAAATGCATGCGATTGTTTGATAGGTGCATAAATCATACATTTTAAGTAGTTTTTCCTGACCCTTATTTGCTATATTTGAGTGAATTACTATGTTTTATTATTACTTTCGAAGTTTAGTTGTCTTTTCAGGTTACAGTTCAGAAACCTGCAGAATGGAGCTGTATGAGAAGAATTACCGAGGAGCCAGTAAAACTCTGCTTAATTTAGGCCTTTCACCCTCCACAGTGTAGGAAATTGAATTACGAAGCCAACGGCGAAAGAACGAGGTAATTCTGATCTCGTATGAGGAAGTTATGGGCAAAGCCACATGGTGGCAAACTAGTTTGTGCTGCTAGCGCCCAGGCGCTAAGTTGGCTGAACCGCAAGTGCTAAGGTGCTAAGTGGTTAGTTGGAGGTGCTAGAGTGGTTTGGTGGACTAGTGGCTAGCCTTGGTGGAGTAGTAGCTAGCTTGGGGAAGTCATATGGGATTAGGAAAGAATATTGAGTTGCTATATCTTGTTGGGATGGAATAAGGAAACTTAACACATTTCCTAATTCCACTAGGATTGTGAAAGTGGCTAACTCAAGTTCTATAAAAGGAACTCAGGCCTTTCTCGTGGCAAGCTTTTTGGGGAGGTAGCTATAGCACATATTGGAGGTCCAATGGATATTTGGGGGTCAGGTTTACTATACAAGGCAGGACACAAGTCTATTCACGTAAGGAAAGCTAAAAACGCAAGGATTCTCGGTTGGGCTGGAATTTCCCTCATGTATAAGAGGGAGAAGTTGGCTGGAAAGAAAACATCATCTAGTTCACGTTATCATACAGGAGATTAGGTTTGAGGAGAAGAAAGGAGGCGCAAGAATACAGCAAAGGAAAAGGGGACATCGGAACTTGAAGGCTGGCCACTTTTTCATACAGGCGATTCTGCAGAAACAATTCTTCGCTATCTTTCCGGGTTTGATTGCATTTTCTTTATTGATTTCCATGGGTTTTGAGAAACCCATGATGAGCTAAACCCTCTATATTGGTTAGGGATGTAATCTGAAGTTAGAAAACATGTCTATAGCGCATGCCCATAATTTCATGTTATTTTTAATATCGTTCATGTTCTACTGATTATAGTATTACATATGATTGATTGCTGATTTGTTTGAGTCCGGAATCAGGTAAATAGGCATTGATATCTACAACTAAACTGGAATTCTAAGAGTCGAATCTGTCGAGGGACTCCGGTTATAGGTAGTATAACATATTTGTTAACGATACTTAAAATTGCCATGCAAGTATGTGTAGAAGCTTGACCTAGGTTGAATCCGAGTGCGAATTGCGCCTGGTTACTTAGATTAACCTCAACTCACAAAGACCATAGCTATCATTGGATTGAACTCGAGTGGAGGTACTCACTCAGGTTATCCGGTGCTAAGAATTCAAAGGGTGGAGGTACTCATTCTTTGATGATATTAGGAGTTTTGCCGAAGTAGACGAGATAACTGGCTACTTTAGGGTTTTTGGTATTACTAATGCATGAACGTTGAGTATGCTTTGATTAATAACATGTTGGAAAACAGACGATGAATTCTCTAACCAATACTTCTCATCCCTGATTTACGTTTTATTAATTTGCTTTAATTTACGTTAGTTTAATTTAGTTTAAGTAAAATAACAAAACCCCCCCGTCACTCACGTAATTGAAAGTAGATAACAATTTAATTGCCTCTCTGTGGGAACGAACTTGTTCTTATCCCTGTATTTAAATCTATTTAGAGAGTAAGAACTTGATTATTTTGGTTGATTACGACACGACCAAATTTTGGCGCCGCTGCCGGGGAGGCATAGCGGATTGTTATTTATTTTTAGTTTCTTTTTCTTTTTATTTTTATTTTTCTTTATGATTTTCTTTTTCTAACCTAGTTTTGAGAATCTTGTTTCAGTTACTTTTTCATGTACAGTGCACAAGATCAAGCTTATAATGGTAATCAATTTAGTTTTCAATCTCAAATCTATGACAATTTCCAACCATATGGGGAGTATAATCACAACCAATCCTTTGGTTATGACCAATATTCCACGTATCCTTTTAATTATTCTCATACATACGAACCTCCTTATAGTAGGTATGTAAGTAAACAGTTACAAGGATGGGGAGATAATTATGCTTGTGATGGTTTATCTAAATCTACTCTTGATCGTAATTATGATCATTCACCTATTCAACGGGAGGAGATAAGGTTTAGAAACTCTACCACAAGTAATGGTGTAAGACTAACAAGTTTGAGAGAACTTGATAGGAGGTTTGAGCAATTGATAGATGAAGGGGCATCAGGTGAAGAAATTGCAATAGCTAAAAGAGCATTGAGAATGGAACGTGATCGACGGTATTCTATGGGTACGATGATGATTTTGAACCTCTCGAAAATCCTTACAGCAGTGATGACGTTATTCCAACTCCAAATCTGATTTTTAATGATGATTGTGTAGTTAACTCAACTCTTGATCGTAACTATGATCATCCACCCATTCAAAGGGAAGAGTCGTGTTCAAGATATTCTACTTTAGTTAATGGTGGAAGGCGTGTGAATATCAGAAAACTTGCTCAAAAACTATACAAGTTGGAAGATGACGGGTGGGCCCCGGAAGAACTTCTGGAAGAAATTAATAAGACCATTCGTATGGAAATTAAACGACGTTCTGACAAAGGTTGGGAAACCGATGAAGATTCTTATTACGGTGAGTCTGAAAATGAAGAGGAGTGTGTTGAGAATGAAACCGAATTGATTAATACTGTGGAAGACCCAATTGAACTTTCCGAGGATGATATTAATAATGTTAATGCCGAGATTTTTGTTGAGGCAGAACAGTCAGAAAGTTTGATAGAGGGCCACAACATACAAGAGGTAAGTAATTCCTTACAAATTTTTTAAAAAGAGAAGGATTCCATAATTCAAGAGAATTTAGAAGGTTTGAATAAACCTTTGTTTATTAATCCTTTTCCTTTACCTCGTTTTGGCTTGAAAGTACGTGCGTCAGAAGTACTATTAAATTACTTTGCTTCTAAATATCCACTGTTGGAAGCACTTGATTCTCATTCTATGCAGGTTAGCAAAGAGGAGTCTATAGAAGTTCCCGAATTCTATGTTCTTTATCCACTCCCGAGTGTAGAAAATATTAAGTGTGGGGGGAACTTTTATCGAGCAATAACTTCACTATTATTTTATTGTATTAATATTTATGTAAAGTTAATATTTGCAATGCAGACTGTTTTATGGGTGGATCCCCAAATTTTCAGATTATTGGTCTATGGGCGACCAGATAGTCGGGCTATCGACGTTAAACTAAGCGCTAAATAGGAGGCAACCCATTGGTTTTGTATTTCTACCTTTTTCTTTTGTTTCTGATTTTATTTTTAGAGCATGTAGAATTTCCTATCTTGACGTTACATTGGATGATTCAATTTACATTGAGGACAATGTAAAGTTTAAGTGTGGGGGAGTATTTAGGCATATAGATTTTTACGTAGAATTGTTAGGCATACACACATTTGCATGAAAACCTTCAACTTCTAGAGATTTTAGAGTCACTTGGCATACGGCTAGCTACGGTTACATACGGATTTCTACTCGAAATAACTGAACTTAGAAATATTAGAGAACTATATTCGGAGTGCTTAGTTTTGAGAGGCTAGAGCCGACCGAAATGGACCTAAACCGCCGTTAGGAGAGTACATGTTAGACTTGTAATCATTCAATACCCATGAGTGAGGCACCAGACCTTCAATTATACGTTTAGAATGTTTCATCTGCGCTAATTCCGGGTAGAATGATGAGCTACCTAACCTCGCACCAATTTTCAGCACTATTTTTGATCTCTTGAGTGCTATTTTTTATCAACCATGAGGGTGTCATCGGAATTGCTAACTTATTCTTGTAGTTTGGTTTGCAGTTGGCATCGTTCTCTCGGCAACGTCCATAGAAACATAGCATCATCAACAAGCGGAACATCAAAAATTTGAAGGAAAGTTGAAGACAGTCAAGGTACAATCAACAATTTAAAGAGGAAATTCATATTTGAGTAAGCAACAATACAATTAAACATGTTGAAGACTTATAAGAGCGAAAGAAATCGAAAGGTATGGATTCTATACAGATTTAGAGACGAAACAGAACTCACGGGAAGAGTAAATACTTACGTAACAAGAAATTGAGAAAAATAGCAAAAGTGTCCAGGAGAAAGTGTATGAGGCAAGCAACTCACGTCACAAAAAAAAAAAAAAAAAAAACGTGAAAAAGAGTTGCTGAATATGGAATAAAGAAAAAAAGAAATATATATATTTTTTGCTGACCCAGAGCTATTCATTCTGAGTTACAGTGCTTGAAGTGGTATACAGGCCGTGAAGAGAAAAAGAGCTAAAAATCGTCAAGTTCTACGAAGTTCAAGAGTTCATTATCTACAGCTGATACCGAAGACGTTTCTATGGGATGTTGGGAGAGTGGTGCTGATTGTCGACCGGGTGAGAAGGTAAGTAACAATTCCCATATTCGCATAATGGTTGATTTCCTTTCGTAGAGGTCACTAGAAAAATAAAAAGGGGTTCTTTCTTGTCCCATTTTCTATGGGATCACATCTTAATATGACTCGAAAGGTTACCTTTCCTTCCTACCCGTCAACATGTGTAGGCCTTATATCTTTATTCTTGCCTGCACATATGTGAGAACCATAAAGTGCGTCTTTTGAGTGTCAAATTCATAAAACCCTATTGGTGAGGCAGAATTATTCGGTCACTCTCGAACCGGGACTCTTTTATTTGGTGGTTTTCTCCAAACTCAAGGATTAAGCATGAGAATAATGTTCTTTATATTTCTGACTTCTTATTGTTGGTATGTAGAAACTTTATGTCTTCGTAGCTATTTGGATGCAGGTGCTTTGGAAAATTTGGAAGTTGAAGTAGGTTTTGTGGGTACATCTCTGGTAAACCCTCACGAGACTATAACTCGTCCACTAGGGACACCTAGGGGTTTAAAGGCTTGTTGCACATGCTAAGTGTAACCGTTACTCGACGAAACAGAGTTGTATGTTAGATTAGCTTAGATTTGTAGTTTGCTCGAGGACTAGCAAAAGGCATTGTTCGGCGCTCAAATTCAAATAAACAAATAGTTATTTTTCAAATGCAAATTGGTGAATGAATAATTCAAGTCTTGCATTTATTGTTTTTTTTAATTAGATTTTCATGTAATTTGAGTGTTTTTCCTCAAAGGGATCATTTATGTGATACTCCATTGCTTTTGACTTCAGATAAATATTTTCATATTTTGAGATATAAAAACACTTTACTTCTAGTTGCCACATGGTAGGATCGAAAACCTACAATAAAATACTGCAAGTGCACAGTGTCTAACTAGTAGGCAACGACAAGTACAAGTCAAACCTACATGGAGTGGTGTAAAATACCGTAATTAATATTCATAATAAACTAACCAGAAATGTTATTTTTAGTATTTTTAAAATAAACAAATAATGATAAAAAAAATCTAAAATAACTAAATACAATGAGTGAATCAGTAACCAGGGTTTATAGTTTCCACCACTATTTTTATTTAATTACTAAAATGAAATATAATTCTAAAATATTTATTATCTTTCGTTCTATTGACATCACCTATTATAAGCATAGAGTCGCAAATATCACTAGTATACGATAAACATAGCACATCAAACTGTATTAGTGAGAAAATTATACGAAATTAAATATAGGTTTTTAAAAAATATTTGACTATCCTAGGAATAATTCATCAAAGAATTTAATCCAAACATAGGCTATCAAACAACAAGATAAATATCTTTCGATAACCCAAAATCAATTGCCACATATACCAAATTTTGTTATTGTGATTGTTCAGAAGCCATACTCGAGTCCTTAAAACTCATCCGTATTTTGAAATTTACTTGGTGGCTCAAAATTGACCACATAACCAAAAATCATGTTACATATGCAAAATCATATAATTATTAGCACAATGTGCATCTTTATAGCAAAGTCTCCCGGTAACTCAAAATCAATTACTTTGTAAAGCATAAAATTTTATTCCGATCGACAAAAACCATACTTGTGACCTTAAAACTCTTAAGGGGTTCTTGAATTTACTTGGTGACTTAAAATCATCCACTTTAACCAAAGATTAAGCTAAATACACAAATTCTAATTATTATTTGCATAATATGTTTGTCCATACCAAGCTTTCCCGATAGTCTAAAATCAATATCCTGATTAACCAAAATTTATTTGATGTGTCCTCTTTTCCGATAAAAAATAAAATAAATCCTTATTAACCAGAATTTATTATTGTTATTGATAAAAAACCATGATCTAATTAAAATCTCAGAAGGGATTTTTGAAGTATTTTTTATCACCTCTACTAATATAATGCATAGGTTAATTTTAGTTAAAGATCAACCACCATTCTCACCACCACCGTGACAAGCACCGTTTCAACAAAAAAATACGAAGAGAACTCACACCTCAATAATTCCAGCAAGACCAAAATTATATTTTGCAGAGAAAATCAATTTCTTAATTATCATTTCTTTAAGATTGTTTTATATAAATATTTCAAGAGATGGTTAGAAGTTTAAATGGGGTGAGTTTTGGTTATTTCCATAGTTTTTTTGAAACAATTTTTTATGATTTTAAACGATTTAAGTGTATTTTATATTTTTCTACGAAAAAAGCTTAATTAAAGTCTAGTACCGAAGACAACTTATGTTTTTTTTCGTTTCCCATGTATTTTTATGCCGGGATAATATTCAGATCTAGTTTCTGATTTTTTTTTATGATGTTTAAAAGTTGGCGAGAGAAAGGAAAACAATCTTGGGCTGACCTCACGATTGTCTTATTCTATTCAGGGCTCCTCCTAATATTTTTTTGGAGAACCATCAATAAGTGAGTTTTCTTAAGAACCCTAATTTGGTATTACAATCTCAATTTTGTGTTGATTTGACTTAATGTATGAATTCCCTATTTTTTGCCTCTTAGAAACCCATGATATGTTATGTTATTTTTTATGAAAATTTTGGGTTTTGTTTGTAGTTCTCGGTTAAGGTCATGGGTTTTATTTGATTTTTCAAGTAGATGAATCATTTAATTGTGTAGGTTTACTTTTGTTTGATACTAATAATGACTTTTGATAATCACAATCGATAGTTTTTTGAATGTATTGTTTGTGATAGTATTAGTGGGGTGTGGTTGGGTTTCATACAGTTGTTCAATTATATTAAGTGAAAATGAAGTTATGTTATAGATAGATGTCATTTTTTGGAATGTCAGTTGATTCTTGATCTTGTTTGGCTATTTTTGTGTAATCGTTGTAGTATATTACAGATTTATAAAGATTTTTTTTTTTGTTTTCGTAATTGTTTCATGACTCAATATAATGATTTTCTTTTTTATATCTATAATGATTTTAAATATTTATTCTATTTAAATAGGTTTATATTTAGGTTAAAATGAAAACGTGATAATAACACTTTTCCTGAAACGGTGGGAGTATATATAATTCTCTAGTATGATTTGGCCTCACCATCTCTTCTCATCAATGTTAAAAAATTAGAGCGTTCCATGGACAACCGAATGAATACAAAATAGATTTATCTTTTTGTATGAAACAACAAAGAAAAGCCGTATTTGCGATCATTCAAATAAAAAAAAGGAAAGATAAAAGTCGAATATTGTTAATGGACACACATAATAGTTAGGAACTTGTAATATGTCGATGAAAAAAAAGCCAATATATAGTAGAAATAACCTGTGTTGTGAAGATAATGCTATTAAAACTAACAAATAAAAATAGATGGATCAAACAAAGTCTTCCCTTGCGAGTCTCGATCCTAATATGTAGATTTATGACAGGGTTCTATTTCCATTTAAGAGCTTGAAGATAATACCTAAAATACAATTCTAGAAAAAGAAATTAAAAACAAAAATAATATAACAATCTGCTATTCCTTCCTGGCAGCGGGGTCAAAATTTGGCCGGTTGTCAGTATTTTAGTTTTTTTTACTTCACAATTATAAATAATAGTATAATAAAAAAAACAGATTATGTACACATGAATATATGGGTTGTTATATGTCTTTAGGAACTATAACAAACAAGGGGGATTTTGTTTAAAGTAATTTAAACAAAAACTTGAGAAAAAATATTTTAAGAAAATATCAGAGAAGAAAACTGGTTAAGGAATTCACAGTCCATCATTTCACATGTTACTCAATCAAACACCAATATCATCACTCACTCTCTTTTTTTACCAATAACTCTAAAGTATCCTCAATCGGTGTAATACATTGTTACGCCTCCTAATGTCAACACATACTGCGATAGCTAATACATAATTCCACCAAATAACCTAGTGTTTATCGGTAAAAGATTCAATTTTAGGAAATCATTAAGGCCAACGAGTTAATCATAAGCAATACAAACACAATCGTGACATATTCAACGTAGGTCAAATTCTACTTGTGATGTCCTTCGCAATTCACACCGCTAGTAATCACAAATTGCTACTAATTATTAGGGTTCTTTATAAAATTATCTAAGTCTCCTAATTAGTTGTACACAAGTTATTAAAAAAAAAAATCTAATTTTTAACTTAAATATTTGGAATAAAAAATCATATTATTTGAACACTATCAAATAATTGTTATGCGTAGTAGAAGTGGAACGATATTTGAGAGAATAAATAATGAGATTAGTGTATTAAATGAATAACATGTTAATGACTTAGGTTTCCATCCATAAACAATAATTAAGGTTTAGTTCATCATGGATTTCTCAAAATCTATGAAAAGTATGAAATAAATCAATTAAGCAAATCCTAGAATCGCGATGATCAATCACAACTCTAAGCTCTGGCTTCTTCTTCTCCTTCTTTGCACGTATACTTAAGAGTTTTAAAATTATTCTTATATAGATCCACTAATTACAAGTATTAGGGTCTCATTGGAACCAAGTTTCCATGATTTAGAAGTCAAAAACGTGTTTTAGAAGTGGACACGAGGATATATAGTTCACCAACAAAACTCACTTTTATAAGACTCAAAATTGAACAAAAAGTGCAATCCTTATACATAAATTTTACGAAGGAGAATTTTATTAAAACACTAGATGAAGAGGACACGAATAACACAATGATAAAATATTAAATTATTTATTTAGAAAACAACAACGTTAATCTTAATAAGGAAAACATAAAATAAGTGTAAACCCTAATTTGCACGCATGTTATACTTCAGCTAATTAACTTTGGGTTTTGGTAGCGCACTTTTGATGCTGAAATAAGATCGCCAACGGTAACCAAGTAAATTGTGGAGATGTTGTCAAACTCATCATGAAGGTCGACACCAAATGTATCCTCAAATATGTTCTGAAGTTTAATTTAAGATCTGGAATAAAGAAATAATGTATCAGAAAATAAATACTACTACCTCCTTTTCAGGAAAAGAGTTACTATCACTTTTTTAAATTGGCCTATTTTTAGGCTAAAATGAAAAAGTGATAATAACACTTTTCCAAAAACGAAAGGAGTATATAGAATCCTCAAGTATGATGTGGCCTCACCATCTCTTCTCGTCAATGTTGAAAAATTAGAGTGTTCCATGGACAACCGAATGAATACATGGAATAGATTTATCTTTTTGTATGAAACAACAAAGAAAAGCCGTATTTGCGATCATCCAAACAAAAAAAGGAAAGATAAAAGTCGAATATTGTTAATGGAAACACATAATAGTTAGGAACTTGTAATATGTCGATGAAAAAATAGCCAATATATAGTAGAAATAACCTGTGTTGTAAAGAGACTGCTATTAAAACTAACAAATAAAAATATATGGATCAAACAAAGTCTTCCCTTGCGAGTCTCGATCCTAATATGTAGATATCTGACAGGTTTCTATTTCCGTTTAAGAGCCAGAAGATAAATACCTAAAATACAATTCTAGAAAACGAAATTAAAAAAATAAATAATATAATAATCTGCTATTCCTTCCCAGCAGCGGCGCCAAAATTTGGCCGGTTGTCAGTATTTTAGGTTTTTTTACTTCATAATTATAAATAATAGTATAGTAAGAAGAACAGATTATGTACACATGGATATATGGGTTGTTGTATGTCTTTAAGAACTATAACAAACAAGGGGGATTTTGTTTAAAGTAATAGACAAAAAATTGAGTAATAAGTATTTTAAGAAAATATCAGAGAAGAAAACTGGTTAAGGAATTCATAATCCATCATTACACATGTTACTCAATCAAACACCAATATCATCATTCACTCTCTCTTTTTACCAATAACTCTAAAGTATCCTCAATCGGTGTAATACATTGTTACGCCTCCTAATGTCAACACATACTGCGATAGCTAATACATGAATTATTTTCCACCAAATAACCTAGTGTTCATCGGTAAAATATTCAATTTTAGGAAATCATTAAGGACAACGAGTTAATCATAAGCAATACAAACACAAACGTGGCATATTCAACGTAGG
Source organism: Papaver californicum (assembly GCA_023531435.1). Classification (NCBI taxonomy): domain Eukaryota; kingdom Viridiplantae; phylum Streptophyta; class Magnoliopsida; order Ranunculales; family Papaveraceae; genus Papaver; species Papaver californicum. The sequence continues at coordinate 4,023,693 of JAJJMC010020972.1, read as the reverse complement.
TCAAATTCTAGTTGTGATGTTCTTCGCAATTCATACCGCTAGTAATCACAAATTGCTACTAATTATTAGGGTTCTTTATAAATTATATAAGTCTCCTAATTAGTTGTACACAATTTATTAAAAAAATCTAATTTTCAACTTAATTATTTGGAATAACTAATCATATTATTTGAACACTATCAAATAATTGTTATGCGTAGTAGAACTGGAACGATATTTGTGAGAATAAATAATGAGATTAGTGTATTAAATGAATAACATGTTCATGACTTAGGGTTCCATCCATAAGCAATAATAAAAGTTTAGTTCATCATGGATTTCTCAAAATCTATGAAAAGTATGAAACAAATCAATTAAGCAAATCCTAGAATCGTGATGATTAATCGCAACTCTAAGCTCTGGCTTCTTCTTCTCCTTCTTTGCACGTATACTTAAGAGTTTTATAAGTATTCTTATATATATCCACTAATTACAAGTATTAGGGTCTCATTGGTACCAAGTTTCCATGATTTAGAAGTCAAAAACATGTTTTAGAAGTGGTCCCCGCCGAGTCACAATCGGTTGATACCAACCTCCACAAGCACCAAGTTTAAACTCTCAAAATTGAGAGTTTTATATATAAAATATCACCTACAATTGGTGGATACAAGTCTCTATAATAATCAATTGCTTAAGTCTCAAAACGGACTTTTCTGTATAAAAATATGTCCCTACGTGACCACCCACATCCACGATTCTGGGAACTTCTCTTTTCTTCGTTGTTTTGCTCATAACTTCTTAATATGACATTGGAATGACCTTATTCTTCATGGGTTTCCTTCGTATTTACATTATCTTCAAGATGATGGTAAGAAATTCTAGATTTTAACGAGTTGAACTTGGTCTTTGGACCTTCACTTGTAGAACTTGACTTCCTTGTTCATTTTATGTCGCAATGAACTCTTATCTTCTTCTTTGGTTGAATCAACTTCAAAACACCTAAGAAACTTGAAAACAAATAAAATAAAAGCATAATAAAACGAAAACTAACAAGAAGGCAAGGAGTTAGAGTATCAAACTAGTCCAAATAATGCACCCATCAGTTGCTTATGATAAAAATTTCCTGCTAAAGAATGACATGGACTATGTGGATGCTCATGAATTTTTTTAGAGGTATATAAGGCAACTGAAGCACTAATTGATAAGGTTACCTTATTCCCAGTTAATGAAATTGGGAATACCAGAGCTTTACGACCATCCTTTACGGTTGAGTTTATGACAATTATCAAGCTAATTTGATGCCAAAGAAAAAAGGTCAAAACTAAAAACATATCCGATATGTAAGGATATGTACTGGCAACAAAGACGAACTAAAATAATCTAACACCATCCTTAATATAAAATCTTCAAATGCTTAGGTGAATCAGATAAATGGTTTGTCTTTGATGATGCTTTGGAATTATTCAAAACATATAACCATCAAATCCATGTGGTGGTGTTTGGTTATTGAAGATCATCCACACCTCTGTGACGAAGGCTGAGCCTTATAATCATATTGTTCTACATCTAGAATAAGACTATCTTCTACTCGTGCAAATATACGCTTATAGGGTTTTTCCCAACTTTTATAAGATTTTTGGTACGCTTTAAAAGTTTTCCATTGTTAATGCAATACACTATTCCATATATGTATTGACCAAGAACTAAAACTTGGATAGATACATGGAATAAAATAAATACGATTGGTATTCAAAAGATTTTACAGCGGTGAACTTTGTATTCTGTCGTAATATGTTTATCAAAAAAATTATATATATGGTATTTTATTGAATACGAATTAAAAAAACTTAAATGAAAATCTTAAATTTAATGCGTATAATCCAAATTAGATTTTTATTCACATTTTTAAGTTATATGACACACATATATAAGTTACAACCCCCAATTATGCAATCACCATCTACAACATTCCTAAATCTAAAAAATTTCGTCTTATAACTCAATTTGTTTTCAATTCATTTTCAAATTTATAATGTCAATGGAGCAACAAGGTAATCTTAAATATGATAAAACTTCAAAACAAAAGCGTGCTAGAGATGAGGCTGCAAATATGGATAACAATAATGCTGAGAGAAAACTACAAAACAATAATGTTGTACTTGGTTTACCAGCCACCGATCTTATGAAAAATTCTAAGTGGAAGGCTAAACAAGGAGAACAAAGTTGGTATAGAGATGTAAAACTATTCGAGAAGAAATTATCACTAAGCGATTTAGTTAATAGGATTTCTATTCCAAAAAGATATGCACTAGAAGAATTTCCTCAAGTAAATCATGAGGAAAATAGAGAAGGGATGAATGTCATCCAAATGGAATTCTTGGATGGCCGGTCGTCGAAGAAATCATGGAGGTTCGAGTATTATTATAAGGAGAGCAGTAAAATGTTTGTTTTATTTACAGGTTGGGAAGATTTCGTAAAAAGTAAAAGCTTACAGAAAGATGATATTGTTGAGTTTTGGAAAAGGTATGATATCGACTTCAATACTGAGCCTAAAATATTTTTTATAATTGAAGTTGTACATTGCATGAAAAACGCTACTGGTATGGAAGAAGCAAAAGATAAGAATAATGATGGTGAAAATAAGAGAAGGAAGAAGAAAAATAAATGCATACAATTATTTGGCGCTCAAATTCAAATAAACAAATAGTTTTCAAATGCAAATTGGTGAATGAATAACTCAAGTCTTGCATTTATTGTTTTTTTTAAATTAGATTTTCATGTAATTTGAGTATGTTTTTCCTCAAAGGGATCTTTTATGTGATACTATGTTGCTTTTGACTTCAGATAAATATTTTCATATTTTGAGATATAAAAACACTTTATTTCTAGTTGTCACATGGTAGGATCGAAAACCTACAAATAAAATACTGCAAGTGCACAATGTCTAACTAGTAGGCAACGACAAGTACAAGTCGAACCCAAATGGAGCGGTATAAAATACCGTAATTAATATTCCTAATAAACTAACCAGAAATGTTATTTTTGGTATTTTTAAAATAAAGAAATAATCTAAAGTAACTAAATACAATGAGTGAGTCGGTAACCAGGGTTCATAGTTTCCACCGCTATTTTTATTCAATTACTGAAATGAAATATAATTCTGAAATATTTATTTATCTTTCGTTCTATTGACATCACCTATTATAAGCATAGAGTCGTAAATATCACTAGTATATGATAAGCATAGCACATCAAAGATGTCACCCTAAGCATGCACTATTAAACTGTATTAGCGAGAAAATTATACGAAACTAAATATAGATTTTTAAAAAATATTTAACTATCCTAAGAATAATCCATCAAAGAATTTAATCCAAGCATAGATTATCAAACAATAAGATAAATATATTAACAAAACTATTAAACTAGTGAAACAACAACTAATTTCATCACTCAAGTCAATAAATAAAATTAACAAAAATAATCAAATCAATTAATAATAGCATCTGTGCTAAAAATAATCCATTCAAAATTAGTTTATATGCTTAAAGTGGTTTCTAGCATAAAACTTTAATTACAATTCTAACAATCCATGATTATGGATTTCTCAAAATTCAAAATATTAAACTATATAAAATGACGGCATCGCCTTCCTTTCCTATAACTCCTCAAATAGCCTTCACGGCAACTCTTTTCCTTCTCTCATAACTCTTCAAATGGCCTTCACGACAAATCTTTCCCTTCTCTCACAGTACCGTGCCTGAAAACTGGCAGAAGACTCCTTAAACAGAACTCCCCTCAAGTTTGTCTCTGAAGAAGTATTTTTAGGCGTTGTAGAGATTCTAATTAAGACCCATCAAATATTTTCAAGGCTCAGTCCAGTACCAGCTCCAACTTCCAAATCCAAGGTCTTTTCAATACCGACCAAAACACCACTTTGTCTTCTCACTGAACTTCTGAATCTCGTCACCACTCGTGTAAAAGCTCCGGAAAATCCTCACTCCACTCGAACCAAATCAGCCAGCCAACATCCGGACCCCAACTTCTATTCTTACATTTTATGTGCTTCTGAATCTCCACACAAAAACCTGTATTCTTGGCATGAAATTAAGTTTCCAGATGATAAGTTTTGAAGCTAATTTGTAAGACATTATGGAAAATTATGGAACGAACATGTCATGGTTAAACGCTGCTCAACAGATAGTTTCTTTATACTCAAAGCGGATAAAATAAATGAATGAATGACCATGGAAAATGAAAAATCAAAAATTGTTGAAATGCTGGTGATCATTCTAAATGAACTTGTTGCAGATCTTCTAAGAATACTCTAGATCATATGCTTCGCCAATCCAGCAATTACTCATCAATGACTTTACAGTTAATAAGATATCACCCATCTCTGGGTGCGATTTATCTGCAGTAAGAAAGACATGAACACCATTTTTCAGCTCTACCCAGCTACAACCAGGCTCTTTTTTCACATGGCCATACTTCATTGTCATTCTAATCTTCTCGGTTTCATCCCAATCAAATTCCGCAGCATGCATATTAGATAGTACCACGAAATTGCTTGAGTTCTGCGGATTCAATTCAAGAATCTTATCTGCTGCAAACTGTGCAAGCTCAATATGTCCATACAATCTACAAGAATTAAGAAAGGTGCACCAAACACTAATACTTGGTCTCGAAGGCATTTCCTTGATGAATTCTGAGGCTTCCATTAAGTATCCACTCCGACATAAAAGATCGACCATGCAAGAATGATGCTCTGGTCCAGCAGACACTAAGTTATCTTCTGTCATTAATCTGAAATATTTCCAACCTTTTTCAACCATACCTCCATGGCTACAAGATGATAAAACTGCTAAATAAGTGATCCCATCAGGATTAATTTTCAATTCAAGCATCTTTTCAAACATGGCTAAAACTTCTTCAACTTGCCCATTTTTTCCATATGCAGAAATCATGTTAGTCCAAAGAAGTGTATCTTTTGTTGGCATTGCATCGAATACAAGTTTTGCTGAATCAACACAACCACATTTTGCGTACATGTTAACGAGAGAACTCCTAATGATCAAATCTGATTGAAACCCAGTTTTAAGAATGCAGCTATGCACTTGATTTCCTTGTGGAATTGAAACTAGAGAAGCACAAGCATCAACAGATATTGAATAAGAGAATTTATCAGGTCTTAAACCTTGAGAAACCATAGAAGCAAACAATTTCAAAGCTAATTCTCCTTGTTCACATTGCAAATAACTAGAAATCATTTCATTCCAAGCAATCATCTCTTTCACGATCATCGAATCAAACAAGTTACGACTACTTGTAAGAGCTTTGCATTTTGAATACATATTAAGCAGACTATTTTGTAAAACAACATTACCATCTAAAACACCTGATACTAAAACATGGGTATGAATTTGCTTACCTAACATAACATCTTGAAGACCAGAACAAGCACTTAGAGCACCAGAACATGAATACCCATTAGGAATAGCATCAAACTCAATCATTTTTCTAAACAGTTTCAACGATTCATTAAAATGTTTGTTTTGCACATAACCCACAATCATTGAAGTCCAAGTCACAACATCTCTTTCAGACATTTCATCAAACATACCTCTAGCATCTTTTAAGTTACCCCATTTTAGACTAAAATTCATTAATGCTGTCATCAAGACTGTAAATTTATGAAACCCAATTTTGATAATAACAGCTTGAATCTGTTTCCCATAGTTACAAGATTCAAAGGTTGCATTTTTAAGAGTATTACAAAAAGAGTACTCATCAAAGGTTACTCTTTTATGCAAGTCTGAAGCCAAAACTATCTCGCTTACCGATCTTACCAATTTTTTTGAGCGAATGGGTATTGTAATTGAAGATTTTCGTTGAAGAAAATGAAGCAGTTGGAGATGGTTTGTTGCCCTTGACATTCATTCCCCAGAAATAAAAAGAAGGTATTTAGATAGAGAACCGGATAAAGTTTAAACCTTTATTGGTTCCTTATTCTTACTGGTTCGACCAACCCGAATAAAGTTTATACCCCTTTATTTTCAACGGTTCCGTTATTCTTCTTCTCAGCGTTATTGGCAAGCCAGGAATATTAGTAGTTTACAGAGGAAAAGAAAGATTTATGGAGAGAGGGGCAAACAGAAGCAAGAAATTTTGAGTCTCTCTCTAATGGCAGAAGAAGCAAAAACCTTGAGAAAAATATCAGTAGCTTTTAAAGATCTAGCAGATAGTGTTGATTCAAAAACCCTAGATGTTGAAGTTGCACCATTTTCTTACGCATGTTCACTTGTTTCCCCACTCTTTGGTTGCTTAGGAATTGCTTTCAAGTTTGCTGAAATGGATTATGTTGCGAAAGTATGTCTCTTTTTTACTAGTAATTTTTTTGATTAGTCTAATTTTACTACATTGGTTGCTGTTGATCAGGAAAATTAATCTATTTTTATATGAAAATTACTGCAGGTTGTTGATTTATCTGAAGCATCAAAATCAATACAAACATTAGAGTCAATGCTGGAATTAGACATTAAACATAAAACTCTAAAGGTAGCTGGCAGTCATTCAAGAAATCTATTAAGAGTCAAACGTGGGATCGATATGGTTAGGGTTTTATTTGAACAGATCTTAGTTACTGAGTAAGTTTTTCTCTTTTGTCTATCTGAATTGTAGAATATTATGAGTTCATTGAATTATTTTAGCCGGCATTGTTGAGACAATGAAACACAACTAATTAGTTGATTGATTCTAGTCATCGTGCTTGGTGTATTCTAATGATAAATATTCTAATTTGCATTCTTATTAATTGCTCTGTAATCCTGGTTTATATATTGGTGCTTGCTAATGGGTGTGAACTCTAAAAATAAGTTGAGCGAGACCTCGAGTTCAGGTTCACAGTTTGAACATAAGGTTTAGGGGACGCATATGCAAGTTGAATATCTTAGATTATGTGTAGAAAACAAGTATTAACTGGGTTCATAAGGGAAATTACTCAAGCTTATCAGGTTCTATTCGATTAATGAAGTGAAGCTTAGATGTTGTAATAACTTTATGATTTTTGAGGTCTCTCTAATATTAGCAGTTTTAAGGAATTTTTTGCTAGGAGGGTCCATTATTTCCCTCATACGCTTGTGCTTAAAAGTGAATTATTTGATGGGTACTATGTGTAGATCAGAATTGTTTTGGACTATTTATTGGAAATAAGGACATAGTGTCATTGAGCTTCAGCGGCTGTAAATATGAAACTGTGGTCCTCACACCAAAAACTCTTGAATCTAGTAAATAGCCATTAAGTTTTATGTTATTCACTTCTCAACTTGAACCTTGATTTTAGTGAGTCCATTTTGTAATTCTTGTTTATCCTTGCGAAACAAGAATAAGCTTCCAGTATTTGCATTGGTCTATCTGACTGACTTCTTTAGATTGTAGTTTTTGTATGCTGGGTTGACTGCTGTAAATTATAGTGTCATGTTATAATATTCGTCAGATGCCAGGAGATAGAAGTTCATAGATGAACTGATGTTTTCTGATGGAAATTGCCTAAAAATTGCTCTAAACTTAATGACTCTACGTTGCAGGGGAAATTCCTTGAAGGATCCAGCATCTAAGGCATATGCCCAGGTATTTGCTCCTCACCATGGATGGACTATTAGGACAGCAGTTGCTGCAGGGATGTATGCCCTTCCTACAAAAGCACAGCTATTGAAAAAGCTAAACGAAGATGGTAAGTTCTTTGTCTTATTTTTGGGAATTTAATTTCATAGGAAAGACATCACGTGATCAAGTATTGCGATTGTATATACTACTTTGAGGGCTGAGGGCTCAAGTGGTTAACAAACTACACTGCAACCTGCAACCATGGTTTATATTTCCTGCTTACTTACTATATATGTTAAAGAGTAGACAACTACCTGGGTGAAGAATCTTTTGAAGCTAATTGCAAGGGATAAGTTCCTGTAGGAAACATGAAATGAGGTCGTGATTAGTTTTTGAGATCAAACATCAATTTTCCATGTATTATTAGGATCCAGTTCAAAAACCGGGTTTGTATTTGAGAGCTTTCTGCTGTCTAAAAAAATCACTTTGGACCTCTAGTAATTTCTTTCTTAAAAATGGATTTCCCTGGAAGTGCTGCAGCCTTCTTTTTCTTCTTCTTCTTCTTCTGGATTTGATCAGTTTTTAGGATTTTCTCTGAAAAATCATATTGAGAGCGACCTTACTGTGTTTTAATATATTTAATAAATTTCTGAAATGCAACTTGAGTACGGAACTGTCTTCTCCGTAGTTCATGTTACAACTAAAAAGGATAGCATCTTAGTGGCCCTAAAGTCTTGTTTTTTCTTCTTTGTCTTGATACGGATGCTTTTAGGAATCATAGTGAAAATAATGTAACAACTTTTGCTTTTCCAAATTTATTTTTTCTGTCTCTCTTGATCTTGAAGCCATCTCTATTAATATCAACAATCAACCCAAGTTTATTGGACTGTCAACTATGCTGTCCCGTGATTGCTAAAGTGGGGACCCTGATAAAGAGGCCTTGGGGTTAGACGTGTGGGCAGGTGTTACTTGTTCATGTGACAATTATATCTTTCCCATCAATTATACACTAGATACGATTCTGATAGAATCCTTCTACACCCAACGAGAAAAATCCTGAGATTTACTCTCGGGAATCCTTTTGGGAAGTGTCTTTAAGGTAGATGTCAAAGCCATGTCCCAGTGGGTGCCGAATTTCACCTTCAGGAGAAATCTCAAGATTTCTTTCGGTGGGTTACATTTTTTATTTTGATATTCTTTGGATATATATTGCTGTTTGCAAAGTAGTTTTGACTTTCATAATTACACGGGGCGTTTCATTTTAACTCCAAGAATAAGCTGATGCATTGTCGATTGTTTGAAATGCTTATTGTAGAAGCCTCGGCAAGGATTGAAATGCAAAATTATGTTGCAGCATCGGCTTCTGTCATTCAGTATGTTGACAAGCTATTCCTTTCAAGAGAATTGGGGATAGACTGGTGAAAATTCGGTAGAGAATATCCAACTACTCCTCGTGTTCATCATGTATTCAGTCGTGTACATTATTTATTATTTACAAGAAATTACCACTGTTTAGAAATTATTTTGGCTTTTGAAACTTTTCCACAATAGTGTCATAGGGGGTTACAGGTATTTGTGATTGTTTGGATGATGATGAAACTGTTCCAGGTTCATGAGATTGTGCCTTAAATTGTTAGATATCCTTTTCTGTATTTGTAACCCAAACATTTAAGTTAATAATAAGTTACTGGATGTGGTTTTGATGAAACTGTCTTTACTTCTTATCGCTTTGTTTGTAATGCACTCTCTATTTTGGTGCTTGTCTCCTTCATTTTTTTTAAGACTCAGTGTGAAGTTCCATCAATGACTGACTTTCAGGCTTTTAGCTTTAGAATTACTGGTTTCCAAAATTTTCAAGGGTGGTGGTTGGAATGGAAGTGGACAAATAGAAGCACTGCTTACTCCCATGACTTGACAATTTCTACTTGAAGTCATGCCTCAGTGATCTTAACAAATCTGATGGTCCTGCCAATTCAAGGTCTGGAAAGAGTTGTCGACTGTCCCTCTGATGGCTATAAGGCAGAAGAGAAGCGATCAGTGAACCTCCAGAAAAATCTTTTCATTCTAACCCAATCTAGTTTACCCACTGTTCTACAGGCCTACATGTGAGGGAGGTGGCTCAATCTAGTGATCGGCAGCTGATGTTGACCCAACTCATTTAGTCGCAAAGCAGAAAGCATGAGAACTTATTTAGTCGTAAAGCAGAAAAAGGGTTCTTTGTTAAAAGGGAAAATTTATTTTAATGCAAAAATTTGGCAAGGAGTTTCACTTGGGAGGTTGTATCATGTCCGGTTGTGCACCCAATTCCATTTGCCTTTTCTTTTTTACGGGAAGGCGGTCACCAAGATATTTAGCTTCTAATTAGTTTTCATTCAATCACATCGAGAAAAAGTGGCGACATAAGGATGTCGTCAAATGAACTAAGCATGTCGAGGGATCATACCCCCATCAAGTAAAATTGTAAAATGTTATTTTACAAGATCCGCCTCGAATTTAATTTACTCAAATTGTTTTTTATCTTTTTTGATAAAATAATTTGCTTAATTCAAATGTCTGGTTTCCATGATAGATTATAAGAAAAAGAAGTTTAACTCAGAATGTTGCATCGGTAAAACGGACCAAACACAATTTTATTTCTATATTGGCTACATGACCTTTTATTAGAGTTGTTATTTTCAATTTGGTGCTGATAAATTTTAAACTTAGATAGAAATGAAGTCAAAGTTTTGTATTACTGGAAACATTTTTTAATGTTGAAAATTTTATCTAAGTTAAACATATGAGTTTTCTATAAGGCCTCATGTGTTTGAATTTTTTTACCATTGTAGCCTATTTTACAAAGTGAAATGATAATACCACACCTAATAGTATTGTTCGTTATATATTTATTGCCGTAATAAAACTAAAATTAGTAAAATTGGTTTTAGCTAATATTTATAAGTAAAGTTATAACAAAAATTATCAAAACAGAAGGGGATAGATTGAAAATTTTCTAGTTATTATAAGGTTAATAAAATTATCAATTCAAAATTTTAGTGGGGACAAATGTCCCCACTATATTCTATGCGCTTTGTCCATGAACTTAGATCACTAATATTATCATCGGATAATTTTATCAGTATTACAATGATAAGAACCTGTATTAACACTAAACTAATCATTGCTTTGTATCGTGGTTGTTGATTTCACAGTATAGTTTTCTTTTTTTTTTCTTTGGAATCACAATATAGTTGTTTGGTACATTGAATAATGTATATATATAAATATAGTGAGTTAGTTCCATCTGAATGCAAAAACAGGAATCTCTAGACATTGTTTTCTTCTGTACAAGTTGTTTACTAGTCGTTTCTGGTCAAGATTAATTTGCCCGCGTTGAATTTCATTTTCAAGTTTTCTTGACAAAATAATTCTATCTTATTACTCACTTACACTCTCACTTACTCCTTAGTCACTCCCGACAATTCTACGCGTCCAATTCGACTATAAAACGAGAGGTCTCAAATGAAGAAACACTACTACTCTCTAACACTCTCGACTCTCAATCTCAATACTTGCTGCTTGCACTCAACCTTCTCTCTTTTACAGTACTATCATGGCTAAAGAAGCAAGACGTTTGCGAAATGTTTCCGCAGCGTTCATAGAATTAGCAGCTACTATAAGCCAGAACCGGGATGTTGAAACCGAAGATTTCGCTTGTGCAAGCGCTCTTGTTGCTCCTTTCTTGGGTTACTTGGGTTTCGCATTCAATTTTGCGAAAATGGATTATGTTCCTAAGGTCTGCATTTCATACTCTCATCCTCTGCTATCTAAACTTTTTGTACTACTTTTTTTGTGTTCATAACTTAATATGTTTTTCTATTTGGATTACATCCAGGTTGCTGATCTAGCTGAAGCTTCCGAGTCCTTTATGACATTAGAAGCAATACTGGATCGAGACGTGGAGCAAAACACTGTTAGATTAGCTGGTAGCCATTCAAGAAACCTTCTGAGAATCAAGCGTGCAATCGATACAATCCGGGCTTTTTTCAAGCTGATTTTAGGCACAGAATATGGGTATGTCATATGAGCTATATATGATGACACAGTATCAGACTCCATATAAAATGCTATGCTCAACTCTTTGTTATTGCAGGGATATGTCCTTGAAAGATCTAGGAATTAAGGCATATGATGAGACTCTTGCTCTTTATCACGGATGGGCCTTACGGAAAGCCGTACATACCGGGATGTTTACCCTTCCTACAAAGGCACAATTCTTAAAGAAGGTGAATCAAGATGGTGAGTTCAACTCCTACCGTGAATAATCAAGATGTATTTTTTTTTTAGTTACTGGGGACATGTCTGAATGATGCAAATATATCTTTTCTTTTGTTTGTCTTGCAGAGGTCTCGGCAAGAATAGATTTGCAAAGTTATGTTGACGCATCAGCTATTGTCATTCAGTATGTTGACAAGCTTTTCCTTTCAAGGGAGTTGGGTACAGAATGGTGAAACCCATTTGGAGCACATTTTTTTTTGGCCACATCTCATGTTCAACCTTTGAGCATTCTGTCTTACAAAGTTGTGATAAAAGTATTGGTTTTTAACTCTTATAGTTGCTTTCTAATGCTTTTACAATAATAATAGCCCCTCATGAAATGTGTGAGTCCTTTTAACCATTGAATGGTGGGGATGTATAGGTTGAGACAAACCAAGCTTTGGATGTATCGGTACTCCCTGATTTAATCTTGAAACTTCCAATGCTATGGATACAAACGTGTGTTTGAAATAAATTATAAATCAATCAGGTCATTATTACTATATAGAAATTGCATAGTGTGAAAATGAAAAAGAAAAATCCAAAAAATAAAATATGATGGTGTTTGGATCCTAGGATAACAAGAGGGTGTTTCTCCAGAAACTGAAATCAATCACAAAAGTCAAAGTAAAAACAATTTGATTCGTATGAAATTATTTATTTTTTTTAAAAAATTATTTTAAAATTGTGTATCTAAACTAACTTTTAAATTTTTATTTTTAGAACTTAACTAATATCTAAGCAATATATGAGTTTCTAATCCTATCTTCCCTGTTTAACCTTGGAGCAATTTTTTCCTAGCTTTGTAGTTCCTTTTTCCATCTAAAACAAGTCATCAAAAGTAAAATTTTGATCACGACACCTCCTCCGACAATGACATGAAAATAAAACCCCAATTTCTTTTTTTGCCTTTTTTTTGTTACTAATGGCAATTGTAAATGACTGTTTTTCTCACCACACAAAACCCATCTTTCACCACTGTCTAGTTTAATTCGTGACTTAGTTCGAAGTTGCTCAAATTCTACCCGCAAAAACTATCCACCCAAATTGTAAATATCCAACCCAGTAACCTACAAAGATCAAATGTCAACTTTTAAAGGAAAAAAGAATGCCCCGAAAAAATAGGTGGTAGAATTTAGGGTTCCATGGCGAACTCCCCACCTTGTTTCTCTCATTCAAAGATCTGTCCATGGGATTTTATGGATCCCACAATCCGTCCAAAGGTAATCAAAAGAGATTCTTCCGCGCATCCAGATGAGAGAAGAGTTTGTCCCTTTTTTTAGCTAGGATTGTTGCCTCCCAAACGATTGCTGTTTCTGTATCGCAACTAGCTCACCCAAGTGTTGAAGGAGCAGCCTCACCATCAAGATCTCGGAGGATGAACACCAACGAGGTGTTGCGGAGTGTACAAACTGCCTGCTAGGGAGAATTGTTCTTCTGTCCAAGGGTGCTTCGCCCGTCAGAACTGATGATCTATAGGCGAACTTAAACTTTCATGGCCAACTGAATCAAGATGGTTTGTATTGCCGATCGGCAAAGGATATTTCTGTTTTAAGTTCACATCGGTTGAAGATTTACGTAAGATATGGGCAGCTGGTTCATGGGTTTTACAGTCTGGTATCCTTCATCTCTTCCAATGGGAGAAGGACTTTAATCCTTCTACACAAAAACAGACTCATGCTAATGTATGGGGTTAGGATTGCTGGATTAAGCTTAGAGTATTGGAGAACAAGAACCTTGTTTGAAATTGCACGAGCTATTGGCGTACCCATTCGCCTTGATGAAGCTACTAGGAAGCGCAGATATGGACATTTTGCTCGTGTTCTCGTTTCAGTGGATCTATCTTCATTCTTACTAGATGAGGTGCTGGTTAAGAGAGAGGGATTTGCTATCATGGTTTCGTTCTCATATGAGCGCATCCCTTCTTATTGCTCTTTTTGCTCAGTAATTGGGCATTGTCGTGGTGATTGTAAGAAGCGCCAAACTGATAATAATGATAATCAGCGAAGGGGCAGGTCAAAAGCAAAAGAGGATAGAACATGGGAAGATAAAGCTACTGGTAAAGATAAAGAGGGTGGAATCAGGAATGCAACTGACAGTGGACAAGATGTAAACGATGGTTTAGATGATAAAACTGATATAGCACGGTGATCGCGAGCACATCTAGTGGGGATGTAGCTACTGTTAATGTAAATAATAGTGGTGGATCAACACTCTAGTCATGGTGACAACGGAGATATTTATGCTAATGTGAGTCCAAGATCAAATTACTATCGCAGCTGCGAATAAAGTGATTAAGGAAATAGCAGAAAAGGTAGCGAATGAATCCCATTTTGATGCTATCCCCAGTAGTAGTGTTCCTAGGAATGTTAGGAAATCATCGGAAAATGTTAGTATCCACTCTGCTTCGGATAGTGAAAATGTTACTAGTCCTGGTACTAACGACGATAATATTGTGACTCCTATTTGCTTGAAAGGAACTCGTTCGGCAGACTTATCTGAGGAAAAAGGTGAGATTTATTCACAAAGAAAAAGAAACAGAGAATGACTCTCCCCCAGAAGTAAGAACTTGACCGCTAGTGCAAATACTAATAGATTCAATATATTAGCCATGTATACAGATGGTGAGGAATATGATGACTATCCGATATTTTCATCATTGTCGTAACTAGAGAACATGGTGATTGAGGATACGCTTTCTCCTCCTTCAGATAGTTTTCAACTTTTTTTTACGCAAGAAGAAACCAAAACAAGAAATTACATGAAAGCTCCTGAAAAGAATTCTCGGATGAAACGCTTTACATGAACTGGTTGTTGTAATTTCTCGTTTTTCCGATTCTTTATTTTGATTTATTTTTCTGCTTCTTTCTTCTTCTTTGATGAAGGTTCCTCTATTGCTCTTTTCTTTTTGCCTTTATGAATAAAATCCTACTCCAGATTTTATCAGGAAAAAAAAATCATTTTTTAATTTCCTATTTAAATACTATTATTAATTATTTTTATGTCTTGTCTTTTTCACTACGGCTACCTTTCTAGTTCCTTTCTTCCCTTCAAAACAACTTTCAAAAAGTAAATTTTTATTACGACACCTACGACAACGACATGAAAATAAAAGTTGAAATTAACATTTAATCCTAAAGTTATTGGGCTTTATACTCTCTAGTCTTACTCTCTCAAGTCTAGTACAAAGAGGTCCAAATTTTAGGGGTGAGCAACGAATAGATGGATGTGGTATCATCCGGATCCAATCCATCGAAATGGCGGATTTGAGATTTCCACCCATATCCAGTCCGTTATCCGATGGATTTGACATTCACGGGTGGATGAGTGGGCCGACTGTATGCAGGTGGATTGGCAGATTGAATCTTTTTTTCTAAAATAAATAAATAAATGTCAATCATGATAATAAAAATTAACATATATTTACCTATGTAAAAAATAAATAAATCAAAAATCTTTTATTATTTATTTCGATCGATAGAAGACAATGTCAATTTACTGCCCATGAAGAAATAAATGAAAGTGTTGTGAAGATTCAACGTGGGAAAACCAACAAAAAAAAAACCAGTAAAAGCAAGGGAGGCTGGGAGGGAATGAGATTCTCTTCAGAAAAGACTAAGCCTTATATAAGGAAACTTTTATATATTACCTACAAGTTCCTATAGTAACCTTCACACATATATATATATATATATATAATACCTATATATTTCTTAGGATCGGGTGTCTAACGGGTGGGTGATGTCTCACCCATGTCTAATTCGTGAATTTGGCGGATTTCAAAAATCCGTTCACGTCCAATCCGTCGAAAAGAAGATCGGATGTCCATCCGCCAAAAATATGGATTGAATTGGGTGAAATTCGCGGATCTAGATGCTTTTCTCACCCTAATAAATTTACCCAAGAAAGAGTCAGTCCCTTTGTAAGCGATTCAGTTTTTTTTTTTTACATTTATGACGATGAAAAAAATCTATGTCGATTGTTATTGAAGACGATATTATATTTCATCTCGTTTTATTTTCCTTTTGGGATTATTTTGTTTAACTTGATTCGTCAAAATGTATTTATAACTTTCGCATCCTAGATATTTGGTTTAGCCTTAGTTTTCATCAACTTGAGGGTTGTACTGAGGATTTTGGAATCAATTGATTTCATTTTCAGTATTCAAGGTTGATTGGTTCATTCCGAGAACAACCCCTAATATGTGGGTTGATCCTAATCCGACTTGTTTATCGTTAGGTCCAGATATGACAACGTTAACCCGATCCTTTTATACAACGGGTCAAGCCGAGCCGGACTAAAATCAATCTGCACGCCGAGCTATAAATTGACAGCTTTATTTATTCCTCTTCACTAGAACAATTGGAGGCAAGCTTTTTCAATTATTTATGATTCTGTTACGTGTATTTTTGCCTAGATCCGATAATTTTTTGGTTTTTAAATCTTATACTTCAAATATATTGGTTTGGAAACATGAAAAAACTAGGAAATCATGAATGAGGATTTCTGATTTTATATTTCAATGTTTTTATGTTTAGCTTAGTTAACATTGAAAAATTAAGTGATTTAAGTTTATGGTAGATTGGTTGATGTGAAACAGTGGTAGATATATAAAAGGTTTAATTCTTTAAGTTTGGGTTTCATAAACTTACGGTAATGATTGACAACTGCATAACTGCCTAACTACGTACTATGTTAGGTTCTTTTTATTAGAACTACATTGCATTGAATCTACTATGTTAGGTTCTTTTTATTAGAACTACATTGCATTGAATCTTTGTGGTTGAAGAATGACTCAAGTTGAGACACAAATACTAACATCTCTTTTTATCAACAAGTTTAGTTTAACTCTATTTTGTTTTTTTGGATGCATAGAGTGATTTTTTTTTGCAAAATTGTACATGTGAGCCTAACCCAATTCACTTTTATATGACTAAAAAGATGATATAGGCAGTAAATGATGAAAAATTTCTTTCTCAGAATTCCAAATGCGTGTTCAACATCCTTTCTATTTGTCATTTGATGTGAGTGAAAGTACTTTCTATCACGAAGCCCACCAGTCTTACTTAAAGGCTTTAACTAAAGTTGGTCATTCTAGATAGATTTCGTCTGGAAAATAATACCTCATGTTGTAGTTATTGTGGTTGACGGTGAAATTTGTAGTAGAAGTGCCTCTATACTTGAATTCTTCCAAAATACCAATTGTTTTTTTGCAGTTACCCTAATACCGTCCTTGTCAAGCAACAAGGCATCCCTGCCACACCCAATACGTACAATCAAGACTACATAACATTCCTGGATAATACCTTTTCTTATTTTTCACAAGTATACGATTGACATCAACTTGAATTGGTTTCGTAAGAAAGTTGGACCAAAATGGTTCACTAATATTTCACAAAATAGTTTAATATTTGGAAATTCGGTTGTTTTTCCCATATGAATTTACGGGCACACCATAACATAAAATATTTAACTTGTAAGGGTGTTTTGCTCAGGACTATGTCCTGTTATATTACATGCATCATACTGATAATTAAATTTAGGTTATACCTAATAAAGCTTTATAATAAACATAATTAGCAAGTTACGACCCATGCAAAATTGCTGGAAATTTTGATCAGAGTACACATGTCTATCAATAAAATAATCACACGTCATCTTTTTGTGGTATTCTGCTCAAAATCTCCACTTTCATCTTCTTCTGAATACTTCTCTTGGTTTTAGAGCTGTTGGTATTTGCCTTATATTTTCATGCGTTGTTCATCTATGCCATACAACATTTGGGTAAACATTTCTTATTTCTTGTTGTTGCATAAAGTTACGGATATCCATATCCATCTCCTCATCATTTCCAAAACTATGATCCATTATAGAAATTATATTGATAAAAATAAAGCTTGTCAATTTTTTTTTTTGGAAAATAGGAAAGTTTTATGAAAAAAAGTACTATTTATGTCCTAGGAAAAAAATTACTATTATTTTTTTATTATTATCTTAGTCTAATTTTATATTAAAATAAAAAAATGATAGTAACTCTTTTCTTGAGACGAAGAGGGTAGTATGTGAAAAAGATATGATATTAAGTATGCTCAGGGGTGGATATCATATAAGCTCAGGGGATATAGCCATTCAGCAACAACTATGAATATAGCTATCACTGGCCAAAGCTTGGAGGGGTAGTTACTGCTTAGCCGCTGGCTAGCATTTACCATACTGGAACTTCTCATTTGCAGGTTTTCACCGGATTCGCCTTCAACCTTGATCTTTTATGATGGTTAAGTTTGGTTATAAAAAATACCAAACCAACGAAAAGAAAAACTGTTCGAATCGATAATTGAATTTGCCATTTTCACTGAATCTCATAGCATTTTTTTTTTTTTTTTTTTGTTAAGTTGGTGTAGAATTGTTGTCGGGGGGAGTATTTGGTTAACGGACGGTGGGCTCAAAAGAAACAAGTAATAAAATGGTTTAGTTATCCCACTAGAGTTGGCCAGGCTCACCTAGAAATTCTGTTTCGCCTCTGTATCTGAAAACCGTAAGAAACCTTAAAGACACACAGAAAGTGCTGTGCGAGTGCGAGCGCGAGCGCGAGCATTCTAGCTCTCTTTTATTTCAAAGTCTCACCGTATTTTCCCACCTCATTCAAAGAGATCTCTCTCTCTCACGCCCCTTTGCCCTTCCTTTCAAAACCTGTCTGTTAAACCAACCTAAATCTTTTCTTACCCAAAACCCTAATTAGGGTTTTACTAACATTCACAACATCTAAATTGTCTTATTTTCCAATAAATCAACTTCTTATATAGTTTTAGATAGAGAAAAAAACCTAATTAGGGTTTGTTTTATGCGATAATGGAAGATACCGAAGGAGGTTTAAGTTTTGATTTTGAAGGAGGTTTAGATACAACTACTACTGCAAATCCATCAGCTTCTGTAAATTTGAATACACATGATTCTATCAATGTTTCTGGTCTTAATCAAACAACTGGTCCATCTGCAAATACTGTAGCTGAACCTCTTGGTGGTGGTGCTACTGGAATTCATAATGGGAGAAGAAGTTTTAGACAGACTGTTTGTAGACATTGGCTTAGAAGTTTGTGTATGAAAGGTGATGCTTGTGGATTTTTACATCAGTATGATAAATCTAGAATGCCAGTCTGTCGATTCTTTCGTTTGTATGGTGAATGTCGAGAACAAGATTGTGTTTATAAACACACTAATGAGGATATTAAAGAATGCAATATGTAAGGTTTTTAACTTTAAATTGTTTTTTATTTGTGTTTGTATGTTGAATTTGAGGTGTTTTTAATTAGGAGCTGAAAATGATGGTTCAATTAGGGTTATATAGATAGACAAATGGTTACTAGTGAATTCACATGACCTCAATTAGTACCTGATTAACTCGATTGTACCCTGTTATCGGTTATCCTATGCTAATGCTGAAGATTAAAAATGGGCCAGTTATTGTATGTGACTTGCATGATAAACTCATAGTGTTCCAGAATGTCATATTGCGTCAGCAAAGTTTTGGTCTCTGTTCTCTCAATGGGTGCAAATGCCTTTTTTTGTTAAGAAGCATACGCGGAAATTGATCTTCTAATTCTAGTGTGTTTGACAGTTTATAAAAGTATTAGGAAAATCAGTACTATCAATTTAGTGAGTTTTTTGGAGTTCAGTATTCTAAACTGTAAAGACATTTGGATTGTATGTTTCTGATGGGTTCATTCTGGTATTTTGCAGGTACAAGTTAGGATTTTGTCCGAATGGACCCGACTGCCGATATAGACATGCAAAACTGCCTGGACCTCCACCTCCTGTTGAAGAAGTATTTCAGAAGATTCAACATTTGAGTAACTTTAACTATAATTCTTCAAACAGGTTTTTTCAAAATAGGAATTCAAATTATAACCAGCAAACAGAGAGGCCACCATTTCCACCAGGTTCGAACCCTGCTAATCCAGCCCTACTAGTAAAGCAACCTACAACTGCAGATTCCCCCAATATACAACAACAATCGCAAACTCCACAACCTCAGCAACAACAGGTTAACCAGGCTCAGCCACAAACCATACAGGATGGTTTGTCAAATCAAGCCAGCAAATCGGTACCGCTCCCTCAAGGATTAACTCGGTGTGTGCAGAGCTTTTAGATTTTTCTTTAGGCTATGTAAGCATTTTATTGTAGTATATACTCTTTGACATTGCTTTTATAAGTCGCATTTAAGCTGTATTATTTTTTCTAAAAGTATTTCTCCTGTGATTTTCGTTCCGCGTCTAATGTACTTATTGTGGATTTTCTTTCTTCAAGTAACTTTACATGTTTTTCTCATGAAATAATTTTCGCTCAGAGGGAGCAGTCACAAGTGATTATGTTATTTTTCAACATATTAATAATGAGAACATTGATTTGGTTATTTATGTTGCAAACTGATTTTCAGTAAGGATTTTGTATTTTTTGAACGTTTTCTATTAGTGCTCAAGTCATGTCCTTGGTACACTCTTGAACAAGCTATAGAACCTGTGATCTTTACACTGTGTAGATTGCCGGAAAAAGAAAACTCTGAACCAACTGTTCAATCCACATCAATTGTGTAACTGGTTGACCCAGTCTGATTATTAAATGATTGAAGATGTAGCAGGAAACTGTGATCCAATTGCCTAGTAGACACATTTTATTAGTCCTATACTATATGAAGTATGTGGGAGCAAAAGAAGGTCTCTGTTGCACTGGTTGAGTCAGTTAGATTAAAATTGGCACGACACCAGGATATTAAATCATCATGTTCAACTGATAGTCTCATCTTACAGATGAATTTCTTTCTGCTTTTGTCTATCGATGATCCTATTGTTGTATTAAGTGTTGCCCGTTCTTATTTTGGTCATTCTTTTTTTGTTAACTATTTCCCTCTTAACTTTTTCTTCTCTATCTTAGTCCACTATTTGCTAAATTTATTCTACTCCTTTATCATGTGTGCTCTATATGAATCATTATGACTGTTTTGCTTGGTGATCTGTGAATCCCAAATTTGTTTGTTTATATTCTAGATATTCATGTATAGTTCACCTACAACATGCCAACATCCCTCGTTCTTGAGTGCATTTCTGTTTATGTGGTATTGGATCTATAGGTGTTACCATATTGCGGTACTTGTTTCTTGAGAAAATCAGTATGTTGTAGATTCAGTTAGAGGTTAGTAAGCTTGTACTGGACATGGTGGTACTCCTTTTCATGTAGTTAACCATCTAAACAGTGGAATCGATCCTGAAATATTCCATTTTCTATCTCCTGATCGACTAATTAGTTGTTATGTAACCTGGCACACCACACCTATCAAGCATGCATAGATTTCTGCTTCTGCGTGTTTTTCTCCATTGTGTGTCTAATTATGTTTGTTGGTATACAAATTAGGTACTTTATTGTAAAAAGTTGCAATCGTGAAAACTTGGAGTTATCTGTACAACAAGGAGTCTGGGCAACTCAAAGGAGTAATGAGGCTAAACTTAATGAAGCATTTGACTCTGCTGAGAACGTGGTTTTGATCTTTTCAGTCAATCGAACTCGACACTTCCAGGTAGATTTCAAATCAGGGGATTAGAGAGAGCTGTTAGCTGTTTTCTGTTTAAAACATAAGGTTATAATGCTGTTACCAGTTCTCAAATGCATCTTATGGTTACTTGATATCTGATTGCTAGGGTTGCGCAAAAATGATGTCTAAAATTGGTGGATATGTTGGGGGAGGAAACTGGAAATATGCGCATGGAACTGCACATTATGGACGCAATTTCGCCGTTAAATGGTTAAAGGTACATATCCATAGACCCTACATACCGACATCCTTGTTGTTGCCAAGAGCTGCAAGCCTGGAATTATTGTAGTAGTTGCTCTTGAGCCAGAAAAAGTCTTCCTGATAATGGCAAAAGCTGATTGTACTGCATGAAGTTTTCAACCAGTATAGGATATAAGTCTTTGAGATAAATTTTTGTGGGTTTCGTATTCAGAAAATTCTTCCTAGTGTTTTCACTTTTCAGTGTCATCAGATAGGGTGATTTCCTAATCTTCTTCATCTTTTATTTTCTTTTTTCTTTTTTTTTTCTTTTTTTTTTTCTGTATGATAGTGCAATATCGAATGTAAGGTGAACCTTACTGCTGTAGCATAATAATCCAAAGGGTTTCCACTTTCCCCAATACATTGTTATGTCAGACTCCCTTTCTCTTCCATACAAAATTTGGAAGGAGAAAGATCGTCAGAGAGTAACCTGGTATCAGTATGAATCTGAAGTAAGAATTAGGAACTTGACAATGTAATTGGAATACACTACCTTAGTTCAGATTCTGAGAAGCACATCAAAGTATCAGAATTATAATTGATGGAAAGTTTGAATTTGCAATGATATATTCAGTATTCACTTTGCAGAATCTTTATGCATGAAGTTGCAGTTTCCATTTGCCTTGTCAACTGCTGATTTGTTTCACCTTAAACTGTCGCAATGGTAAAGAATAGGCTTGCTAAGATTACTATTATCTTCCTTAGTTAGAGATCCAAAAGAAGTGCCTACATGAATTGGTAATGCCATCTAATGTCTGCAATGCTGATACCTAGCATGTCCTTAACATTACTTCTGTGCATGTGTTATGGATGCATACCCCTTGCACAATTGTGACAAATAATTAATTGTTTTTATCATTGGCCTTTTTAATGATCTGCTGTTAAGAAGAGTTGATCTCATATGTTCATATCGTGAACCTTCCTGTGAGCTTTTTATGTTTTGTTACTGCAGCTATGTGAGTTGTCCTTCCATAAAACTCGTCATTTGAGGAATCCGTACAATGAGAACTTACCAGTGAAGGTATGTGTCCAATGGATCTTTTTCCTTCGTCTCATTTTTTCCTTTTCCAGGAATGTGCCCCTATGCTACTGGGCCTCAAAATCAGGGTCTGTCTTTTTTTATGATTGTGCAAATGGTTCCTTCCATTCCATTGTTGAAAGTTTTCGACTCTGCATCTTAATGAGTGCTTATCTCAGAAATCCCTAGAATTTTACTGGAGGTGGTGATTGTAATCTCTAGGTGGAAATACTTGGGGTACAATTGGTTAGAATTACTATTTGTTTGGTTTCCAGGTTGAAGTCTAGGTGTTGATAGAAAATCTGTGCTTTCTCATGATGTTTACAGACATGGTGATCAATCTCAATGCCTTGAATTCTAAAATCTCTACAGTCTTTGCTTTTAGATTTGTTTCTCCTGCAAGCTTTTTCTTTCTTTTCACACCTGTTATGCCAGTACTATTGAAGTCTATGTTTGCGGATCAACAAAGTGATCTTCATCACATGTATTATGCCATTTGGACACTAGTTTACCGAGTGGAATGTCTTGAACCCTTGGTTTTCATTAATCTTTGTGCAAGATCTTATTTTGAAATATTTTGCTTGTGCCTCTAAATCTCCACACTCAAATTTCTTTCTTTGTTATCATTTCTTGTTTGGGTATTGCAGATTAGTCGAGACTGCCAGGAGCTAGAGTCTTCTATTGGTGAGCAGCTAGCGTCCTTGCTTTATCTTGAACCAGATAGTGAATTAATGGTATGTTATGTATTTTGAGCATATGTATATGATAAGTTTTTCTCTATTCGGTTTTCAGAGAAAACAGTTCACCTCAATGCTGTCTAATATATGCCCACTGATGATAATTTATATATTGATAGCATGGAAATCAATACGAAGGTGATAATAAACTTGTGACAATTGACCATACTTCACGTTAAATATCTCGCTAATGGGTCCTTTTCTGGATTATGTTGGCATCCCTACGATCTTTAATCGTCACTCTCTTTTGTAACCCAACTCGAACTCAGACCCGTTATATATCGCGGAAGAGTATTAAAAAGTAGTTACCAGAAAAAGAAAACAGAAGGAGTATTATGAAGTCATATTTTGCTTGCACTATAAATTTTTTCTAGATGCTCTGAATCAAATCTGAATGGATATTTTGTTTTTGCTTCAGGCAATATCTATTGCTGCAGAAACAAAACGAGAGGAGGAGAAAGCAAAGGGAGTCAACCCAGATGAAGGGGCAGAGAACCCTGACATTGTTCCTTTCGAGGATAATGAAGAAGAAGAAGAGGAAGAAAGTGAGGAAGAAGATGAGGGATACAACCAGTCTCTTGCAGCAGGCTTAGGTAGAGGAAGAGGAAGAGGGATGATGTGGCCCCCACAAATGCAGTTAGGTCGTGGAGCAAGACCGTTACCAGGGGTTCGCGGCTTCCCTCCTGTCATGATGGGTCCTGATGGTTTTCCTTATGGGGGCGTCACACCTGATGGTTTCCCAGTGCCAGACATGTTCAGTGTAGCTCCTCGTATGTTTCCTCCATTTGGTCCTAGGTTTCCCAACGACTTTTCCGGCATGGGTCCAAATCCAGGAATGGGCTTCAATCCTATGGATGTGAACGGACCCGCATCAGGCATGGGTTTTCATGGCAGGCCTCAACAACCTGGGAATGCATTTCCTGGTGGTGGTCTTGGGATGATTATGGGGCCTGGGAGGGGCCCTTTCATGGGAGGAATGGGTATGCCGCCAGGTGCACAGGTTCGAGGTAATCGGCCAATGGGTATGCAACAATTCCGCCAACCACCTCCTCAATCTGCACAGAACCCCAATTGGGCAGTGAAGAGAGATCAAAGGAGACCGGGTAGTGATAGATATAGTGCAGGTTCAGATCAAAGTAAGGGACAGGAAATGGCTGGCGGTGGACCAGATGAAGAGGCTAAGTATCAGCAAGGCAGACCCCAAAGTGAAGACTCATTTGGTGGTGGTGTTGGAGGTGGAAGCAGCTTTAGAAATGATGACAGCGAGAGCGAGGACGAGGCACCTAGACGATCAAGGCATGGAGAGGGGAAGAAACGGTGAGCCATCATCGCTCACCAACAGCGGATAAACCCAGCTAATTCTTCCCTTTCGTTTACTCAGAGTCTTTCTTTTGATTTACTGATTTCTTAGTTTGTGTGAGATTTCTTGTTTAGTATCCCACATCCACATCTCTGAATCTCATTGCTATGTAACTATGACTAATACATGAAGAACATACCTAAGCAAAATTATTTTGGTGGTGTATCCCCGCCATTTTTGATTTACTAGGGTTTTGAAGCAGGCAGGGAAAAAATACTAGTCTTTGTGAAAGAGAAATGTGTAAAACCAATTGGATGAGAGTATTCATTCATTATCCATATGTTGTCAGTGTATGTATACTATGAACCATGAATTTCTTACCTACCCAATGAAGAAAATGATTTATTTATTTTTTTGATAATAAGAAAAATTCATTAAAAGAGATTAAACTAGTTTGGGGCAATGCCCCTTACAAAGCTCTTCAAAAAAACCTAACCTTGTCTCGCTGAGACATGTTCAAAGTAGAAAAAACAGGGTTTATAGACTTCCTAATTTCTTTAGTTAATAGGTCTAACTATTCCAATATGGTCTCTACTAAGAAAAAGAGAAAAACAATTCGAAAAACAACCAAACGATGCTTGACACTCCCTCATAATCTTTTTTCCCCTCCAACACAGATTGACATCAAAATTTTTAAGAGATTCAGTTACACTTTTGCAGTCATCAACTAGAAATAAGTCTGAAGTCTCCTTAATTTTTAATGCCCATCTAATTGCAGCTCTGAGGGCAAGATATCCTGCTTCTTCCGGACCAGTGGTTAAGTCTGAGGAGGCTGTTGCTTGAAGTTGGTTCCCGTTGCAGTTCATAAGGATGGCATTTGCTCCATATTTCCCTGAAATATATAGTCAAACAAAGCATCAATAAGAAGGATTTTTCTGTTTTTACCAAACAAACTTTGCAAGCACCATTCATATTTCTCTTAAGATTGAATGACTGCAAAAGTTTAATTGTTTAATTCTTATATGAGCACCATTCAATCTTGTTTAATTGTTTTCCTGCTCACATAAGATTGATAAAAAGAAGTTTCTGATCTGGTTTCTGATCTTTAAACACAACATTACATCTATGCTTCCAGATTGTATTATATGATTGAGTGCCTCAGAAATGCTCTGCTCTGTGGGTGTGAAATAGATTTTTTTGTAAAGATCCGTCATTTTTACTTATTTATTTAAAAATCGTGCCAATTAAAAATAATCAATTATTTTTGGGACAGAATCAATAATTGGGTTGTGCAGCTTATTCAAACAGGCAACTAATTTAGTTCAAGTGTTAACCCATCACTTTAATTAATTTAGGGGTGCATTAGAGAAAACATATAAATATGTTGATTTCTTCAACTTTCAAATAGAAATTACAAGGAAAGAAGAATTAAAATTTCATTCTTATTTCGTCAACAAACAAAAACAAACAAACAAACCATACAAATAGATTCAATATTTCACCTGATCAACATTCACAAAACAGTCCAGCCTTCATCTTCTTCAACTTGCACAAATTCACTCCCATGAAACTGGTTTGCCTCTTGGAATGATGTAAACGGCTCACTATCCTCGTAGTATTCGATATCATCATCTTCGTCAGATAAATAGTAATCATCAACATACTCGCTGCTAGTAATGGCGCACAAGATACCTGTAGCGGATTTTGAATCATAATTCAAGCCATTTTCCTTATGCGTACCCACGACACTCCAAGCCAACGACCGTTGATTTATAACCGCGTTACATGAATTAAGCTTTTGGGTTCCTTTAGCCTTATCTTTGGCTTTAATCCCCGGGTTAATGTGGCAATCTGTGCACCTCGCTACCCCACATTTACCAGTGAATTTTGAATGGTTTGTTGGGTGCCGTGACACTTTGGTGAACGCTCCGGCGGTCGGACGAGTGTCTAACGCGGTAACTCTCTTTGAGTTTGCTGTAGGATTTATTGGTGATGGCAAGACCATGTAGCTTCTGACCATCCCATGTTGACGACCCTCTCTCTTCATCTCTCTTTTCTCCTGATGGCTTAAAATTGTTTGTGATACTAAACTGCTTCTTCCTCTACTTTATATAGCATCTATGTAGAAGACTGAGTAAATAACGAATAAGGTTGAAATAGAAAAAAGAGACTTGGCTATCAAGTATTTTTCTTAGGTCACTGATATTGGTGAGCAAGTCATCTAACTGGCAAAATTATATTAACTAAAATGTATACAGATGCACTCTAAATGATAATCAATTGTTGATTTATTTTGACAATTTTTTATTATTAGTTTACTTGATTTTTAATCATTTGCAACGTCAAAAGTAGTACTCTCGTTTTCTTCCGGAAGGGAAGGTCGTCGTTTGTCTTGAGTCCAAATATGTGCTCATTTTTTTTTTTTTTGTTTGATCTTTTTTTTTAATCCCCATTCTTATACAGATGAGTTTCGAATTTAAATTGTTGGTATTATTATCCAATAACTTTATCAATGTAACATACTGATAACATCAACACAAATCCAAAACAAATATACCATACGCGCACAATTCCAAAGCATAAATAAACTCAACCACTGTTTATCCGCCTAATACTGGACAAAATGATCACTTTCCTTACTTGCATAATAGTTATCGCAAAGTAATGGTTATTGATGACAACATCAAATAATGGATATTTTATCCATCTAATTTCATGCGGTACTGATCGTTAACTTGTTCCTAGAATCACAACTACATAAGGAATTTCTAATTACCACCAGAGCTTTTCCAATCCAATGAATTGTGAATCTTCTGATCCATATTTGGAGTAATTAACTTCTTTCTACAACAGACGTGTATTAAATTCACCTTGGTCTGCTTTTTTTTTTTTGTATAAAACACTGCTACTACTTGTTATGTCGCAATAACTCGAGTGTTGGAAAAAAATTCTTGGTTTTTCAAAATCATGGGTACTTGGCATGGATTTTTCCTGAATTTTTTTTTAGTTTTTTTCTCTTTGAGTTTAACCAAGAATCCAATTCAATGAGGGGGAGCAAGCCTATCGAACGAAGAATTGGAGAGACAACTCAACGCCCTCAATAAACCTCCTGTCAAGACCATACATGTAAGATTTTTTATTTTTATTTATTTTTTAAAAATAAAAAGAAAGATATAAGAAGTTTATAGTATTCAGAACCTAGATCAAGCTACACCCCGAAACAAAAGAAAATTGTAAAATAATTTATATGAATACGCATATTTTTGTTATGTTGACTGATGTTGTTGTTTATTACGCTGAAAGACTACAAGGGACGATATTATCTTAATTCAAAAAATGTTTAACACAATATAGAGGATGAAAATTCAAACAATTTTTGTGCAAACAATATCGCCTAATTCGCTACCTAAATGATCAGATTTGGTCACCAAGATAAATTACGTGAAGCATCAAAAATATCCTATAGAACTCTCAAACATTTTATTTTGTCCGATAACATTGCAAGCTAGCACGATCTGAGAGTGTACATGCTTTGGTGAGTTGGGTAAGATTACATACATGTTACTTAAAAAATTCGTAAAGTTTAGATGAAAACACAACATTCTCATACTCATCAATAACTTACTAACTTCATAAAAGCATGATAAAGTCCCATATCGCAAACATTCAAAATGGTCGGAATCGTTTCCGGATTATACCATCTTTTCTCTTCCCTTCTCATACAAAAGTTGGGTACCTTTACAGTATTTTTCTCTTTCTCTTCGCGACTTACATGTAATTGGTATCTTTATTTGTATTTATATTTTTATTTTCTTGTATTTTGATGTTCATTTTCTTGTAAACGATCATGTAATCACCTTTTTGGATTGAATAAAATGTGCTCTGATTGTTTATAAAAAAAAAGAGATAGGATTGCAATATTATGTTCAAATTTTCACCCATAATATATCGGTTGTAGTATTGCAATGATCAAATTCAACAAACTTAATCTTGTTAATAGCAAGATAGGAGAAATTAACTTCTTCTTTAGGAAATATGAACATCTTTAACAAGATAATCTACCCGAAGTAAACTTTGAGACCGTACCAATACCGAGAATCTTAGAAGTGTGAGTATATACCAAAACCATTTTCTTTCAAATGATTCGGTGCAACTTTTTAAAAATAAGCTATCAAAACAAATATGATGTAAAACACCGATATTTATCCACCTCTCACCATATCCACAAATCACATTAACTTAGCTTGAAAATCATTGTTAATAGACTTTGGCATCCTTGAAATGCCTAGTCATAATACTTGGTTTAATACAAGCATATCAAATAACTTCATACTTAAAATTATATTCATTTCTTGACAAGAGTTGGTATTGATATTTGTCTTGACTAGATTTCTGATTCTTTTGGTTTTGGTTTAGTATAAAATTATATCTCATAATATTCAAACTTCTATTAGTTTCACATTTATTGTCATAAACAATAAGTATCTATTCATAATATTTTGTTTCCGTACACTTCATTCTAAGATTGAATAATCAATTTTCCAATTTCGAACACAATTAATTGATCATTACAAAAACTACTAATAATTCATCAAACACACATTATTTACTTTGAAATCTCAATTGGTCATAAACCATTATCCACGCCTCCACAACAATAATGATTCAAAACTATCGCTCTGCATATCGATTGATTTTCGGCATTCACTCACAGTTTTTATTTTCATCAAAAAACTTTTTCAAAAAAGTAAAATGACTATATGTCACGGTCTTTTATATGTGAGAATATGTAACTTGGTCTTCGAAATTGCTACAAGGTATCAAACAAAGATATTATGATTTGATCATTATAACTTCGTATCTATAATTTTCTATTAAGCATATAATCAAACAAACATGGTGCACTACTATTCAAATCAATGTTACAGTTTAATTACTTAAAAAGCAAGAAAATGAAATAAATACTTAATAAAAACATATGATTTCTAATGTAATTTCATACACCCCTAATCTCTAATCACATTTCATATTGTGGCAAAATATACACAATGATTTTAAAATCACCACATCTCGAACTATAATTCTAAATGAAGAATTTTAAAACGGGTTTTGAAGATAAGACTCTGATCTACAACTTTCATGTTTTACATGAAATCAAAATATCAACATAAAGATCAAGACAACCAAATTCAATCAACACTAAATTTCTGTTTGTCAGGAATGTTCAGCAACGTTATGAAGTTTTTTAAAATACTTAAAAAATACTTTCCGGGGTCCAAAAATTTTGAAATTTAATACGTATGATCATCATAATGTCTAATATCTCCAATAAAAAATTCTAGACCAAATTCAGTTTCATATAAGAGATATACTAAAATCTTTGAAGCATGTTAAAAACATATCATTAACAATAATTTAACAAATTATTCATGAAGGGAAAATATTAACCATTGTACAATCCTAGTCCATCGTGATCATACATGATGCATTAGGTATCAATTAACCTATAATTCCAAGCATTATATGAAATTGCTAAAGAAAAATTATATCGTTAATAATTTAATAAAACAAAATTAACAATGATACTTATCGCATTTCAACACTCATTTTTCTTTTAATCTCTATGGCAGAATAATAAGTCTTACTATTGTTGAAACTATTTCTGAATTATACCAGCAAGACAATCAAAAAAACCAAACAAAATGATGTTATGGATGAGTTGCGGACTAGGTCGCTCTCCAAACCCACAAGGACGATCAAAGCGTCCCCAAAGCTTTTCTTTGCGATAATATTTTAATTATCAGCATTAGGAGCCTCCTCATAAGTGGAGGTTTTATTATCAGGAACGATCGAATGGAGAGAAGTGCATCTTCTGTTGAAGTGAGAGTTCAGAAATACAACTCCAAGACTTTTTCTTGTAGGACTCTCTTTCTTAAATTGCATGCTCCACAAAAACCCAAAATTAGATCCAAAATTCAAAAACCAAATCCAAAACTCAAATCGATTATAAAACATAAATAAAAAACAAACATTGATTTTGTTGCTTGCCACCCTATGGAAGTTCTGGTAAAAAAAAAAATCAAGAAAAGGAAAGATCACTAGAAAAAACTATTGGATCAATTTTCACGGCAGTTTTTTTTCAAGTTCTTTATTAAAACTCTCTCTTATCTGGTGTGAAGACAACTTCTCCATCGACATAAAATTACATGGCTTAGGGGTGTTAACTGTTAGATTCAGATTGTACGTGGCTTGAAAGGAACACTTGGAGAAGGCGTGATTGTGCTATATAAGGTTTTTGGAATTTCTAATAAATAAGACATGATGGACCATAGAGAGAAGAATGAATGTGAGACTGATGAGAGAGGTACCGAACCCAGCACATTTTGTTTTCATAAAACAGGGTTTCAGTTTCCACTACTAAGAGAGATTAACACTAATTAGATATTAATCACATTAAGAAGAGATTAATTAATATAAATATAACTAATGCAAAATTATTATAACATTATTTTGTCTATTATTGAAATTTTTTTAAAGGAAAAAATTATTCCATGACTTACGCCATTGTGTAATTATTCCATTTCACATCTCGACGGTAAGAAGGATCAAAAGATTTTTTGTCGTTTGCATAGGGTTGAATCGATATATCCCTTTAGTCGGCGCAAAAATATAATTACTTAAAAGCTAACTGCTACATCCAAATAGAGATAGACTTACTACTAAGCTAAAACACAAGTAAAGACATAAAAGAAAAGATTTCATAAAGGCTCCAGGCCAGGGACCCTTAGCTTGAAGGTTAATTAAATGTCATATTTATAGACTTCCTGAAGACAGACCCTTCAGGTGATACAGTGTTACAACGCCAAACGACATAGGTGGTTACAAATGGTACTCCTCTGGTGTTACGCCCATCAGATCCCTTTTCGCAGATACCTCTTGTAATAGGAGTCCTTACAAACCAAGCCAACAATGATCAGTTGTATAGCTTCGGATGACTAAATTCCTAAGCTAGGTATTTCGTATCCACAAACTCGTATCTGTGCAACCAATAATTTCAGCATCTTACAAAATAATGGTTGGGTGAAGCATAATTCCCTGGAATTTCAGCAAGCTAAAATGACTATCTTATTTTAATCCCAAGTCATATTTTTAATCACATTAAGTTATCATATGTAAGGATGAAGTACAACGAATATATCTTTCTTGTAATTACATATATAGAGAGGAAAAATTATAATACCCCGTAGACTTTATCCTCATTGTAGGATGGAGAGGTAACCATATATTGATGAGGGACTTTCACATTCCATCCATGATATCCTTGGGTTCCCTAAAAAATAATAGAAATTTCAAAGTGACATATGAAGCAACCCACTGGAAAAACATGTGGACATGCATAGAACATTCAAAATATGATAGAGATACATTTGAGACTGATGCAAGAGAGATGGGAAATTTAAGTCTCGAGAGCATACAAAAGTATGGGAGAATATTTGGGAACTTCAAAAGCTTCATTTAGGACTATTAATATGATTATCAGTTCAGTCTACCATCTTTCTAATTAATCTTAGTAGAAGCAATTTACTGGCTATGATTGTGTTAATGCTAAACCAGCCTACAAAACTTATATGTGAAACTAGATTCAAGGGAAAATCATAAGCAACACACTAGTATTTGTTTTAAGCAAACACCTTTGAATAGTATCACCAATCCTTACTTGTGCTCCATAAGAAAAGATTTTCCAAACTGTTCTTTCCAGAAGGCTTGCTTCTTGCAGGTGCATCATATCCTGAGATATAACAAAACAACAACAACTTCGACCTCATAAAAAATACTAAGAGAAATGTTGAATGTAGAATTCAGGCTGACACTTTATTCTCTTTCAGTAGGTATTAAGTCATCTTCATCTGTTCTGCCGGTGAAACAAAAATCCGGTATTCCACCTATACAATCAACAAAGCAGGAATCCAGGATTAATATGAAGATTTCTCAAAGTAATCAATGGTTTTGTCACCTACATTTTAAATGAGAGAATGTGTAGATAATAACATGGATGGAGATCAACTAATTGATTTTTTTAAATCCGTGAAATTGTTAACTTTTTCATCAACTTTATTCTATGGAGAAATGCACGCAAACCCCATAAAACGATAATTTCAATAGCATACCCCTTTGTAGTTTGACACACAAATAATCAGGAATATATCGATAGGGATAATCTAGATTCTAGAGAATGCTTACATCCAAAAAGAGTCACATGTTCAAAATCACTGAGACAAACTCTTAAATAACATCTGTCCAATCGTAGCATAAATAATACCTTCATCAATAATTCAAAAAATAATAAATAGAAAAAATATGAGACACAAAATATGAAACCCTAATTTTAAATTTTATTTAGTGAAAATTATTTTTTAATCCCAGGTTCTTTTTATCCAAAATATAAAATAAAGTGGGTCGTGAAATATGAGTGAACTAAGATTTACATGAAACCTCATAAGTTATACATCTATCTTATTATATGTACTAAATGCGACCTACACAGTTTAATTACCTAGATCTACTGATGGTTATGAGATCCTTGAGCAAGAAACATAAATTCAATCTCTTATTACCTTAACCAATTAGAGAAGAGGATACTTACAAAATTTTGTAACGTTATCTCCTTCATAAGATGTTTTCTCATAGGTCAACTTGATAGCTGTTGACTTCCTTATTTGAGATTGTGGACTTTAAGCTTGATTCTTATCACTGATCTTAGCTAATCAAGGAGGCAACTAAGGCGATCATGACTTCAAGGTAATCTCTGTTGTTTTGTTTTACAAATCACATCTATCATCTTTCCAGCCGTTAAAGCTTCCATAGGCATATTTTAACACGCTAATGTTGTTGATACACAATACTATCCTAAATGGCTAACAAAAATAAAATAAAATTAAACCTACATAGTCTTTAAATATAACAGAATGAATGATTAGCAATTAAGTATTGCAATACCACCAAGTTATTTATATTAGGGTACATAAGTTAAAAGAAAAACGAAACCCTTAGTTAGATAAGTCTACTTACTGCTACAACACCTTGCTAGCAAATAAGGCATACCATAGCAAACTCCGCAAAACTAATAATGTAACAAAATATTTTATAAAACTCATACAACATAACTTTTTATTTTATTTTTATTTTTACAACGATTTCAGTCGCTGCAAAGTCAAAAAACACAATATTTTATCTAAAAACCATTGCGAAGTTTTTTCACAATGGCTTATAAGTTGTTGTAAAAAATTATGCAACATCATATAACCCATTTTGCTGCATAGGACACTCGCTACAACCCAAAAATGGTGTAGTGGTTACGAGAGTTAAAGAACTGCATGCACATCAATGTGTTATTCATGAAGGATCGTTTTATCTATTTGATCTATCCTTAATTATTCATGTGATCGCGAAGGAAGTGCTAATCGCATCACTTCATCCTTATCCCATCAATTTGAGATCAGATTGTTCAACATCTGTAAATAGGTCATTGCACGACCTTGCTAAACACAACACCTAAGACATACAAAGTATTTATTATATAACTCATTATTATTTTGATTTTTTTTTCTCCGCTCCCTGAAACCAATCCTGCTTCCTCATTTTTATGACCAAAATAGTCTTCAAACGACCATTTCCTTGGTTTAGGCAAAGATTTCTTCGATTAAGGACATTCAATTAAAATATTAAAAAATATTTAGACGACCATAAATGTGTAAATAATAAGACTAATTAAGTTTAGATTTCCCTACATATTAATCACTCGACCTAGTTGGCTAAAGGATAACGATCCAAACGTTAAGATATACCAACATCGAGTTTGTAATATGGGAGCCTACTCCCTTATCGTTTGAGCAATCAATAATCGTGTTTTTATGTTCAAAACTAAACCTGTAGGATGTCTAGTGTCCTGGTTGGCGAGTCGTAGGTTTTAATGAAGTGCAGTTCGTTGAAGGAAAAAAGCGAAGGAAAAGGAATCAAGATTAATGATAAAAAGCCGAATGCTTAGTTGAGCAACAAAGGCTTTTTTACAACAACTAGGTATTGTCATTGGAGCGACTTGTTTTTTCAATTGAAATAGCCTACTATTCTATTGTAGTCCACTTATATGCGAAAGTTTTTAATCTTTTTATTCTCCTTCGCCACCTATCCGCCTACAAGGCAGTTAATATATTTGTTTCTTCAACTGAGGTTATCAGACTTGGTCTTACTCTTAACTCATTCGAATTTACTTGTGTGATTGCGTAGAAAAAAGTTAATTTCTGCAGTTACGGAGAAACATCAATGTTCATTTTCAACTCATTTTTTCTAAACCCTAGCAAGTTACCGTTATCTTTTAAACCCATTCAAAACCTAACAAAATAGTTGGTGATTTAAGTTCATTGTAAATTTTAGTAAATTATTTATTGTTATAAGAATTATCATCAAAGAAACTCAAAAAATAATAATTTAAAAATAATATGTTCCATAACGGTACTAGTTGAAACTCTGTAACATGGTGTCCTAGTTAATGTCTAATAAAAATAAAGAAATAGTAATTAAACATTTATCTAATTTAATAATTATATTATACATATAGTGTCAATATATTCGGTCTCTAATGTATCCCCAAAATTTGGTTAGACAGAATTTCACATATTTTATTTATAAATCTGGTTATGATGCTCAAATTTCTAAATCTTTCTGAAAGTCTAAGAAAATTATAAATTTGCTTTAACCGACAATAGGTTAAAAGAGTAATCATTAAAAATTAAAGTTTACTAGCTAGGTTCTTTTACTGTGTTATAATCATTTTTGTAGGTGTTGGTACAGAAAAACTAATAAAGTAACTGTAAGTGAGGTTTAGGGTTTAGTATGAGTTGCGGAAGGTTCATGATAAACAATCTTCGCCTAAACCAAGACAATGGTCGTTCGAAGACTGCTTCAGTCACAAGAGGAAGCATGATTGGTCTCAGTGAGGTATGCAGAAAAGAGAGAGATCAGAGTAATTCTTGGTTGTAGAAAAAATGCTATGTAGATATGTTTAACAGGGTCGAATGATGATCTATGTATAGACCCTATGATCTGAAGTTGGTGCGATAAGATGAAGAATACGATAAACACCTCATCCGTGATTACAAGAATAATAGGTCGATTAGATAGATTTAATCCCCAGGAATGGCAGAGTAATATGCACATGATCCATTGATTCCCTTAACCTCCATGACCGACTATTTTTTTGCGGTAAGAATACAACTGCATATGCTTACACGTGACGCATACCGCTAGACCAAAACCCTGAAGATATCCCCTATTTGTGTGACTGAGTCAACCTTCATGTATGATTGTTGTTAGGGTAACAATATTTGTTGTAGTCAACGTTGAATGAGGTAAATGAATATTTGCTAATAGTGTGTTGTGACTAGTCTGTGTCATTTGGAGATCACGAGATAGATAGGAGTGCAGATCGTATGTGAGACATGAGCTAGCTTGAGGTTGAGCATCAACCTTGCATTGCTAGACAACATGGTTCATAGACCAAGTTCCCCTTTTAGGGTCCCCTTTAGACGAGTGTGAAAGCTCTAAGAGATTTTTTATATATTAGTTTAGTATTAAGCGAGCTCGTGAGGCTCAGATTGAGGCTTGTATATGTGCCTAATGATAGTGAGGCTTGTGTATGTGCTTCATGAGTGTCTCGTTTTCGTAAAAAAATAGGTGAATTCATGTGGCTATGATATCATGGAGTCAGCGTGGAAAGGCTCATGAGACTGGGGGATGGCGGAACACTTAAGGATTTATTAGTACATATGAAATAAGTCTCGTGTTTTCAACGAGATTAAGAAGCACGTGACAAAACTAGTGTGGATGTTACTAGGAGTCAGTCATAACGATCATGTGGGTGAGATTCGTAGAATCTCATGCCCTATACTTGTCATAGTTGGATTTGGAACCATAATTTTACTCTATATAACATAATGTGAGTCGCGCTTGCATTGGTAGCGCTTGTATGAATCTGGTATCCATGAGCCATGCTCATGAGGTTTATACTCATGGAGTCAGTTGTGGACGTTCCCATGTGACTGACAGAGAAATCAATGGAGCATTTTAGACGTTCTCTAATGAGGCGAATGAGACTTGAGTCAAGCTAGATGAACTCGAAATGACTCTTTTTCCCTTGATTTTTGTCCGTCAATAGTGGGGACGTTGGAGTGTTAGAAACAACGAGAGGAGTGTTGAATTGTTCCATGAGGCGTCGTTGAGCTCATTAATGATTGAAGAAAGAGGTAGATGTACTCTAAGGGTTGCAGATTAGCCGGTTTGTGTCAACCATGTTGATAAAAGAGTTTTTTGTAAATCCAAAGGTATGTCACATGCAGGGAATTAGTGTCTTGACTTGGGAAATATGCAAGTAGTTTTGTTACAACTTTTATTTGGCTGTTTTTGGGTTGACGCATGCTATGTTGGACTCCGACGTTTGAAGCAGCCAACAGGATGGTCTTCCTAGGAGAACACGTTTCGACAGGAGAAAACCGATGAGAACCTTATAAAGGATTAACCAACGATATAATTGTTGATTCCTTTGAAAAAAAATCTTGTTGGACTGAAGTCTAGACGAAATGCAATCACTTCTTGAGTACAAAAAGGAATGAAAAATCCATGAGGTGAGCCACTGCAAATGAAATGCCTGAGTTAAACAAAAACCCTAGGTTGTGTTTGCAGAGCCCTAGCTTACCTTGGGGCATGCATGAATTGGTGAAAACTCTAGGTTGCATTTGTGTTAGTTACAAACCCTAATATAGGTGCATATTTCTAGAGTGGGTGAGTACTACCAAATGACTTCGAATTTTATTCATTTCTTATTTCTTTTAAACTTATTCACCAATTATAACTTTAATATGCTATACAAAAAAATTGTATCAAATAAATTAGATCTAAATAATACGTCTTTCGTCGACTCTATCCGATCGAATATTTCTATGAAACATGAGTTCGATAACAAGGTATCGAAACTATGGATTTACACCTTCTTTTTTTTAGTAGTTAGTCCTTGGATCAATAAAAAACATAGAAATAATAGTCAGGGTTTGCTTCACTTCGAATGAAGAAATTTTTTTTCGGGTCTTTCAATTAATCATATTTGAAACATTAGTCAAATTAGAAACAATTGCATCTTTTCGATTAATGTCCAAAAAAGCCGCCTTTGTTGGATCAATTATTGTGAAGGGCTACCTACAACTAGTAAAATTAAGATTTTTTTTTCTTATAGTAAAAGATTGCTTTGTAAAGACCCAATATCCCGAGTGTTGGAAAGATAACTATAATAATGGTAATGAGGTGGTTTGATCTCTTATCCCTGCTGTTGTGCTATAGGTGTTATGGAGGGAAAAAAACGCTCATATTTTCGAGAAGAATTACTCTTTTAGAATTGATGATGACCTGGTTATTGAAACCAAATCCTTAGTAATTGCTTGGGCTGCGACTTTTGACCATCATATTCGTGTAGATTATTGAAACACAATGTTAAACTGGGATGCTATTTTTGCTTGATGTAAAGTGTTTGTATTTTTATTTTCTTTGCTTTGCTTTACTCTCTGGCTACCTCTGATAGCTTTGTATATTCTTCTTCTCTTAATAAAGTTCTCTCTTACTCAAGAATTTATAGGTTCTGGTTTTAGTTCTGAAATTAGTAGAACCGGAATCAAAACCAACTCAAATAATTGGTTCTGGTTCTATTAGTACCCGAACCCGTCCATTCGCGGCCCAAAGTACTAGATTGGTTCCTAACCCCATACTGGACTAGCGCACATGGACTTTTCATCGGTCAGGTCTCATTGTATGTTTTTGTTTCAATTCTGATTAATCTTACATTTCCCTTTCTCTTTTACATGGGGTAGTCAAATGAGATTTATATAGACTTTCATAGATATTTTTTTTAGTGACTCCCGGAGACTCTCTGGAAATATAGAGATTTCCAGTGATTTTAAAAGAGAACTGTAGAGAGTCTCTGCGACTTGTAGATACAAATCTAATGGATTTCTAAAGAGTCTTTCTGATTTGTATAGACATCGGTTCAGACATTTTTCGGGTCAGCACAAGAATACACAAGCAACACAGGTCATGGGTATATATTATTATGTAAAGGGAGGTGGCCAACATGTACGTCTGGTTGATGTGGCTCGAACAACCAATCCAAGTGGAGCTGCATAGCACAGCACAGGCCAAGGCAGGCTGGGTTAGCATCATTGAGGACTTATTTACTACCTTGCCGTAGTAGATCAAAAGCAAGGCTACATACCATGTAACCTAGGTCGTGGAACTAAGCAATAAGTGCGAAGACCAAGTTGTACGCGTCTGGACGGGAATGGGTGCATGGACTAATTGACTACCCCCTGTAATCTAAAGAA
Source organism: Papaver californicum (assembly GCA_023531435.1). Lineage (NCBI taxonomy): Eukaryota > Viridiplantae > Streptophyta > Magnoliopsida > Ranunculales > Papaveraceae > Papaver > Papaver californicum. The sequence goes on along the minus strand of JAJJMC010020972.1, from coordinate 3,984,515 downwards.
AATAGGTGCACGGACTAGTTGAGGACCTTTGGATTATATCTGTTTTACCCAAATTTTCATGTCTCTCAAAATATCACAAGGGAGAGATTTTGCTCATGCCTATTTTCATCAAAAAAGTCTCCCAAAATCCCAATAAGTAACAAATCAATGATTTGAAAGTTAATCCAATAACAAGAGTGTTTGAGTGACTTTTAACAAATCTTAATCCAATAACAAGAGAGTTTAGGAGAATTTAAAAGACATGAAAAAAGTCTCTATCCAATAACAAAAGAGTTTGGGAGACTCTCTGGAAATCTCAATTCACTAACAACATATTTAAGAATTCTATAAGTCTTTATAAATCACAATCGACTACCACTGGTTAAAATTGTTTGTCCATAAGCCCTAATCTTAACTGTTTTCTTCTTCTATGTCCTTTCATCAATTTCTTTACATCATAATCATATCAGTTTAAGCTCATCTGCAAACATCATTTCTTTCATTCTTTGATTGATCCATTGCTGTTGTAATAATGGAAAGAAAAACAGCTACAGTTATCCGTTTAATACCAAAGGTCAGAAACTCTCAATCCAATCTCAATTCTATTTACATTAATTTCTTAAATAAAGTTAAGACCTTTAGAACTGTTGCTGCTGAAAGAATTGATTATCAAACTCAACCAAGTAATAATAACTCATATGGTTCAGAGGGAGGGGGAGATCTTCAGCAGACTGCAGGTGCTGGGTTTCACACACCAAATCCTTATAATAGGAATTTCCAACACAACCCTAGTGGGTATCACCTCAGGTACAGAACATGAATCCTAATGGGTTCAATCCAATTGAGTTGCAGCAGAATACTAATCAATGTTACACTAATAATTCGAGAGGTTTTGAACAGAATTTAAATTATCATTATAGAGGAAATTCTGCTCCACGCTGTCCAAATGAGTACTCCTACGGAGAACATTTGCCGAAACCTAATGGGTATCGTCAGCCGGTTAGCAATGTTAATTATGGGCAAATCCAACAGAATTCAAATGGGTATAACAAAGAAACCAATTTTGGGGGATTTCAACAGAAACAAAAAGGATTACATTCGGAGATGAATAATGTTCATTCTCAATCTTTAGTGAGTTGCGTAGAGTCTGAAAGTGAAGTGAAGTGTAATGGTACTCTTGAGGAGATGGATGGTTTCTGTAATGAGGGTAATGTGAAGGAATCTATGAGGGTAATGAACTTGTTATATCAACAGGGTATTGAGATTGGTTTGCTCCGGTATTGTCAGTTGATGAAGGTTACTGGGGAAGTTGTTGCTAAAGAAGAGGCAAAATTGATTCATAATCATCTCATGAAGACAAACCTCTCTTTGGAAATTACTGTACAAAACAAGGTACTAGAGATGTATTTGAAATGTGGTTTAATATCTGATGCTCATGATTTGTTTGGAAAGATACCCGCTCGAAATCTGACTTCTTGGGACACCATGATAGTTGGTCTGGCAGAAAATGGATACGGAGAAGACGCAATTGATGTGTTCACTAAATTCAAGGAGGCAGGAGGAAGACCCGATGGCCAAATGTTTCTTGGGGTTTTTTACGCTTGTAGTACTCTTTGTGACATTAATGAAGGGATGTTGCACTTTGAGTCAATGAGTAAAGTTTTTGGTATTGCACCCACAATGGATCATTATGTGGGTATTGTGAAAATGTTGGGAAGTGCAGGATACTTAGATGAGGCTTTCGAGTTCATTGAAAATATGCCAGTTGAACCAAGTGTTGATGTTTGGGAAACTTTGATGAATCTTTGCAGAATTCATGGGAATCTGGAAACTGGGGACCTTTGTGCTAATATCGTTGTTGTCTTAGACCCCTCACGGCTAAATGTTGAATCGAATGCTGGTCTTGTGCCAGTGAACCCCTCTGATTATGTAATAGCTGAGAAGAAAAAAAAGTATCTAGGTCAGCAACCTTTAGGATTACATAATAGGGGGGGTCTAACGTATAGGGCAGGGGATACATCCCACGCTGATAATGACAAATTATATGCCCATTTGCATGCGCTGTGTGCACATATGAAAGAGTGTGGTTATGTACCTGAGCTTAGATGCGCACTGCATGATGTGGATGATGAAAGTAAAGCTACAGGACTTCTCGCACACAGTGAAAAATTGGCTTGTGTTTCTGGTCTCTTAAGTAGCCCTGCTCGCAGCCATATGCGAATACTTAAGAATCTTAGAGTTTGTGTGGATTGCCATAATGCATTGAAGTTTATCTCAAAGATTGTTGGAAGGCAAATCATCGCTCGCGATCTTAAGCGGTGGCACCATTTTAAAGACGGGGTGTGTTCCTGCAACGAATTTTGGTAAAGCGGTGGTAAGGGTCTTGAAGGTATTAAGTCCTAGTTATGATCCTTCTCAAAGCTAACTTAATATAAAATTAGGTGCATAGTATGATTATGCAACAATTTTTGTTCTTACCTAACTTAAAGGGTTATTATCATTACAAGAGAGTAGAATTATGAAGTTGCAATATTAGGTTGATATTGGTTAAACTAATAGCATAGCTCGATTTCTTATTTATAGTTTGCTAAGTTTCCAGAACATTGTACAATATGACCTGTGGCTGGTTGGAACCTGCACCAGGGTTTATTAACTTGAAATAATTTTTGCTTCTGCATTGATCAATCATTGATTCTATTTTGATGTTAGTGTGAGGATATTCTGGACTGCAGTCATAATGCCCGGATTTTCATTAAAAAAATCCTTTGTTTTTTTTAATGAAACAAGACACTACACTTACGTATTGTATAATTCAACTACCGCATCATAATGTTTTGCTCATCTGTAAGTTTTACCATGTGTGCTTTGTATATGATGCACATGAGCATCCCTTGTCTGTATTCTGAATCAAGCAATGACTGCGATCAAATTGTATAGCATTAACGTCTTTTGCTGTATGTTTGTGCAATTCTCGAACTTAAAGGATTTATTCTTGTAATAACCATGTTTCGGTGATGAATTTTTCCTTCATATCTGTTGTTACGTGCAGTCTATTAAAGAAGAGAAACTTTCGTTTTCTGTTACTTGTGGAGTCTTGGAATTTATCAGTACTGTGTTTTTTCACAGTGGGTACAAGATGAGGTATGTGAAGCTTGGCAGCATTAAAACACACTTTCTTTAATGGACGAAGGAATGATGTAGGGCACGCTGAATATACTCACCACAAGTGTTACATAGGTGAGATTTAAAGCGTAGAGAGAAAGCCGTTGCTGCAAAAGTGCTGTTGTGGCTTTTTAAGTGTTTAAAGCAGGAGAAATTCATGAAAAGAGCAAGGATGAGGTGATTTATTTTACTTCAATTTCTGACATGATCAATCAGAAACTAGCAAATACAATGGGTTGACAGTAGTGTTATAGATGTCTTGAAATTTATAGTACTTGTTGGTAATCCACAAAGAGAGAACTATAGCCAATAACTGGACTTGAGTTCATTTCCAGGACCTGGATATGAAGTACTATTAGATAATGTTTCATCTAGGTTGTTCTGTAACTGTTGTTTCAAAAGATTGAAGGTGTAAAGCAGTAGAAGAAGTGTGCCGTTATTCACCTTTTATCATTCTTATTTGCATTCTAATGAAATTTTCAACCACTATAGGATATAATTCTTTGAGATAAATCTTTCTGTGTTTCGTATTCAGAAAGTTATTGTTTTCAATGGTATCAAATATGAATGATTTCTTAATTGAAATATTCAGACTCGGCTTAGGCAGAGAATCCATATTCATAGCTGGATCCATATCCATATTCTTATTGCGTTTTGATTTGTTTCTCCTGCAAGCTTTTCTTCTTTTTCACACGTGTTATACCAGTTACTATTGAAGGCTATGTTTACAAATCAACTAAGTAATTTTATCACATGTATTATGATGTCATGCTTCTGCCTCTAAATTTCCACACTCAAATTTCTTTGTACTTGTTTCTTGCTTGGGTACAATGCAAGATTAGTTGAGACTTCCAGGAGCTGGAGCCTTCTATCAGTGAGCAGCTACCGCCCTTGCTTTATCTTGAACCAGCTAGTGACGTAATGGTATGCTAATGTACTTTCAGCTTATTTAGATGATAAGTTTTTTTCTATTTGGTTTTTAAAATAACTTTTTTACCTCGATGTTGTTTAAATGTATGCCCGCTAATGATAAGTTACATAGATTTTAACTTTTGGTTCTGTTGTGTATAGCAAGGAAATTAGTACCAAGGTGATTGAAACTTGTGACAATTGACCATACTTCACGTTAACTATCTCAGTGATGGGTCCTTTTGTGGATTATGTTGGCATTCCTACGATCTTTAAACATTACTCTCTTTTATAACCCAACTTGAATGTAGCCTCCTTATATATCTTGGAAGAGTATTGAAAAGTAGTTCCGCAATTTCTGTTGCCGCAGAAATAAAACAGGGGAGGAGAAAGCAAAGGGAGTCAACCTAGATGAAGGGGCAGAGAACCTAGACATTGTTCCTTTCGAGGATGATGGAGAAGAGGAAGAGGAAGAAAGTGAGGAAGAAGATGAGAGCTACAACCAGGCTCTTGCAGCAGGCATAGGTAGAGGAAGGGGAAGAAAAATGGTGTGGCCCCCACAAATGCAGCTAGATCGTGGAGCAAGACCGTTACCGCGGTTCGCGGCTTCCCTCCTGTCATGATAGGTGCTGATGGTTTTCCTTATGGGGGCGTCACACCTGATGGTTTCCCAGCGCCAGACATGTTCGGTGTAGCTCTTCGTATGTTTCCTTCATTTGGTCCTAGGTTTCCAAGACCGGCATGGATCCAAGTCCAGGAATGGGCTTGAATCCTATGAAAATGGGAACGGACCCACATCAGGCGTAGGTTTTCATGGCAGGCCTCAACAACCTGGGAATGCATTTCCTGGTGGTGATCTTGGGATGATGATGGGGCCTGGGTGAGGTCCTTTCATGGGAGGAATGGGTATGCCTCCAACCACCTCCTCACTCTGCACAGAACCCCGATTGGGTAGTGAAGAGAGATTAAAGGAGACAAGGTAGTGATAGATATAGTAGAGGTTCAGATCAAAGTAAGGGACGGGAAATGGCTGGCGGTGGACCAGTTGAAGAGGCCAAGTATCAGCAAGGCAGACCCCAAAGTGATGACTCATTTATTGGTGGTGTTGTAGGTGGAAGCAGGTTTAGAAATGATGACATCTAAAGCGAGGACGAGGCACCGAGAACGGTCATCATCCTCACCGACAATGGAAAAAACCAGCTAATGCCGTAGATACCATGCCGTGACTACTAATCCTTGACTTGTTTTCGGAGTCGCAAACTATATAAGGAGTTTCTTTTACCACAGTCAAAAACTGTGGATCTTTTCATCTACATTATAACTTAGAAACTTCTTTCTACAACCAACGTCTATTAAATACATCTTGACAGTTGACATTTAATCTTTAGTTTTCCTCTATAAAAAACTGCTATTCGTTGTTGGGAAAGTTCTTCTTCATGTGCTTCTTACGGGGAAAATGTACTTTTAAATAAGGAAAAAATCAAATATAATGGAATTGCGTATGCCTTAAAAGCTATATTCTCCGATCTTATTTTAGAATTTTTCGTTGGGAATTAGAAAATAAATGAGGCCATGTAAATGGTTTCACTCGATTGGTAAAATAATTTGGAATTGAAACATCATACTGTGATCGGAAAAATATAAACACAAAAAATGTAAAAAATAAAAATATTAGTAAGAAGAAAAAACAAAACCAAATCCGAACGGGGACTTGGTTTCACGATGGATTATTTAATCCATAAATAAACCATCGTGAAATTAATATTTTTTTAATAATCTTTTTTAAGTACATTATTTATCTTTTTATTTTTCTTAGCTTTTACTTCTATTTTTTTTAAAATTTATGTTATTTTTTTAAAGTTTATATCACCGTTATGAAACAGTTTAGTTTTCACTATAAATACCAATTGATATTTATCTCTCTTTCTTTCATCCTACAAACTAAGGAGTCTCTTCTCTTCTATCTAAAATAAATTTCAAAAATATATCTTCTTTCAAAAAATGTCTGAGGCAACAACTTTTCATATTCGCTATTCTCCAGAAGAAGATGCTGCTTTCTGTAAAGCATTCATGTCCATTAGTCTCGATGCTACTGTATGAAATAATCAACCTACAATTTTATTATGGGTTAGAATTTCCGATGTACATTACGAAAATAATTCGGTTATAGAAGTTGGTATTGATCACGCATCAAACAATCACTACGGTAAGATTTAGAAAGAAATAAATTTTTTTTAATAATATATCAGCAAAACTCTGGAGGAGCGATGCAATTGGTTGGAACAAAAAACGCTATTGGTATATTTTACTTTTCAAAACGTTTGGGTATATATTAAAATTTTTTTGCAATTCATTTTTTCCTTATTAATCATTTGTTCGGTTTGTGTGTAGATGCAACATGCTAGGGATGATTACGTTGCTCAAAAAAAGAATGACAGAATTATGCAATGCTACACCAGTCTGCATGAAAGAATGCACAATTAACAATTGTAATCGACATTTGGCGAATGTCGCTCGATCCCAACCAAGGCACTTCTGAGTGTAAAAATAAAGTTGTTCCCAACTTAACTGTTTTACATAATCAAACTTGACAGTTGTACCATGGTCAGCGAGATTAAGAATCTGCACCACATCATCTGGGGTGATCTCATCTCTCCAAACAGCATATGCAAGGTGTCGGTCTCAGGATACATTTTCTCCAGGAAGGCTGATATCGACACCTGGTCATGCTCTAACATTGAATTCTCAGCAACAGTAGATAATCCCGAGTGATAAATAATTTGATTGAACCTTTCACACTCACCATCTAACGGCCAGTCTTTCATTTTTTGTGGTGCAGCTTTAGGTTTGAGTAGACGAACCGCATGAGAATGGTCCTAATATACACGACGAATTATAAGATAATTAGAATAGTCGTTAACACTTCTACGAATAAAAAGACAATAACTTAAGAATGGTGTTTTATAATTATTACCTCAACTGAATAAATTTATTTGTCCCATGAGTCTTTGTATCCAAATAACAGATCTCCTCTATCTTGGTAACCCAAGGATTTGGCCTGCTTCAATACCCTTCATCTTCAAAGAGGCGGGGACTTGGTATCCTCCTTTCTTCTTAATTACCTTCTTTGTACCTTGTCCTTCTCCTTGTGTAGCACTTGGTTCTCTTTCTTCTTGGTTTCTAACTTGTGGGGCACTTGGTTCTCCTTCTTCTTGGTTTCTAACTCTTGGAATACTTGGTTGTCAACTTGGTTGAGTTTCTTCGGTGATATAGATTCCGCTAGCGTTCTTTTCTCTTCTTGCACTAGCTGTTACTTTCTTACCCCCTTCACGACGAGTCCCCTAAACAATTGTATCTTGGGCTTGCTTAGCTCGACTTTCCCTAAAAAAAATAAAATAAAGAACAATTAGCTCGTAAGACACCGTTTAATCAACACGTAATCGGTAGAAAAATTATATAAAAATCAATCGATTGTTCATAATCGGTAGCTCGGGTCCTAGATTATCTTCCGATTATGCAACAATTTTGGGTCATAAAAGTCTAAGCTTTGGACACACATATAATCGGTAGTCAAATAAACAAACTAACAACCGATTGTTCATAATCGGTAGCTCGGGTCCTAGATTATCTCCCGATTATGCAACAATTTTGGGTCATAAAAGTCTAAGCTATGGACACACATATAATCAATAGTCAAATAAACAAACTAACAACTGATTGTTCATAATTGGTAGCTCGGATCTTAGATTATCTACCGATTATGCATAAAAATTGGATCAAAAAACTCTAAGCTATGGACATACATATAATCGGTAGTCAAAAAAACACAATAACAAATGATTACAAAACAATCAGAAGTCAAATACAAAACCTATCTACCGATTAGGTAAAGAGAAATCAAAGGTTTTAATGCAAATATAATCGAGAGACAATAATCACACATAACTATCGATTATGATGTAGCCCTAACATTTTTTCAATTTCAAAATATTTTAATCGGAAGTTAACAGCTACTTCATATTTACCGATTCAAACCATCTAATATAATAGGTAGTTAGATAAAAAAAAATAACAATCGATTAAGCCTAAATTTTGTACAGAAAGACAATCGGTAGTTAATGACTAAATATAACTACCGATTATAGTCGATGTGCTTGAGGAATGATGAATTCTTTCATAATCGGGAGTTTAAACCTATACGAAACTACCGATTGATTCAAAACTATATTCTTCTACATCGAAACCATCTAATATAATCGTTAGTTAGATAAAAAAATTAACTACCGATTAAGCCTAAATTTTGGTATAGAAAGACAATCGATAGTTAATGACTAAATCTAACTACCGATTATAGTCGATGTGCTTGAGAAATGATGAATTCTTTCATAATCGGGAGTTTAAATCTATATGAAACTACTGATTCTTATCAATTCAACGAAAACCCTAGAAATTCTAGTGACAATTTCATTCAATTCAAGCATTATAAACAAAAATAGTAGTAAACCCTTACCTTACTAGAGCCATTAGATAGTTCTAGAGAGGCTGATTGTCAGAATCAGTCTCCATATCTAGATCAGCATCTTTGTGTTCTTCACTATGTTCTTCAACAATCTCTCTGTTTCTTATTCTCTCCACAAAATTTTGGTAAATTACTATTATCAGATTGACGACTTGTTTGTTTCTGTCGAGCCATCTTTAGATTGAAATATCGACGATGATTTGATACGGCGATTAACGACGATACGATGAATTGGTTTTGAAAATTTCACGAGGATTTTTTTCCCGCAAAATCGGTAATCAAGAGGAAGAGAAGAAGAAGATTTTTTTTTCCTCACAATCGGTAGTAAAATAGAAGAGAAGAAGAAGAGTTAGAAATGAAATGAAATTAGTTTAGATTTTCTACTTGTATTAGTGAAAGGATATATAAATATTTTTACCTACCATTAGGCTATCCCATAACCATATCTAATGGATGAATATAAATAAATCGTCCCAAAATCTTTTTAAGCCGCTCTAAAAAAATGTATGATTAAATTAATATTTTCTTTTTTATATATTTTTTCTAGGATACAAGCATGTCTTAGAATCCTAAAGTAAAGATATATGCTGCCATGCTGTTATAATGTGTCTCCGATTAAATGTTTTGTTTATCTCTATCATTTACAGTTTTGCACTGTCCCGTACAACTGTGCAAATGGTTATATCCAATTCGAAATTTATCTCTCAAGATGAATAAATGTAAGAATGTCTCACTGGTCCTCATTTGCGAAACTGGTAACATGTTTAGCTGCATTAGCATGTCGTTCTGTAAATTGTTGGAAGCTTCCGTACTTATTTGTTATAGACGCTTTGTGATAATATGTCTTATCTGAAAGAATTAGTTCTGGGTTGAACTCCTATGAAGTAATTCCACTGCAAGCAGTACTTGTTACCATTTCATGGACTGAAATAACCATTGAATTCTAAACATGGTGTTTATGCCAAAATTTTCATCAGCAAAAACAACCAATGATTTTTCAAAAGATCTAGATTAAAATCCTTACCATAAATTTTATTACAATACATCACCTTAATATTCAAATCAAGACATACAAGCACATCAATCATGATGAAGCTTCAAGAATCACAATCCACCAAATTGGACATTCTATTAAAATTATCACTATCAAATTCATGATCTTTACAAGTATGGAAAAAAAGTGTATTCATACATCAATAATTTCATACTATATCACTCTGTAAATACATACCTAATAGCTTTTCTCTACCTCCAGTATTTTTCCTTCGTCTTTTTCTCTTCCAAATTTTCCGACCCCCTCTCTGTTGAGTGAACTTCTCTATTTATAGTTTGTTCAATGAATCCCTTTCTTTTTCCTTTCTATCTATCTTTTATGTTTGATGAGTCATGTTTTCCCGATCTTGTCTGTCAATTTATTGATTATCGTTCCACTGTATTCTTTTGGTCCGATACCTTTTGTCCCGTTACTTCCTTGCGTTCTCTATATTTTATGATTATCTTTGGATCATGATGATCGTGCGGTTGACTGACAGCTTCTTTCTTATGCACTGTCATGCTTTCGCCTTTTTGGCCCGTTACCTTGTACTATTGACACGTGCTCTTCGTACTTTATGAGTCATCTTCTTCCCGATCCTCAGTGTCAGCTATGCAGTTAAAGTAATTTAAGCAATTAATGCTTTCACTTTTCCGCTCTATACGCATTTATTGCTCCTGCTTTTCCCGTTCCATTTGCATTTAATGCTTTCTATTTCGATCAGAGTACTAACGCTTTCCCGTTCTATTTGCATTTAATGCTTTCTGTTTCGATCAGAGTACTAACACTTTCCTATCGTACGTGTCGATCATGCAGCGATATTTTCAGTCTTTTACATCTGTCATCCACTCGAACTTTTATAAGGTTTTGATTGTGTGTTTCTCGCTCTTTTATAAATCTCTGCTTCTTTGCCTAATCGTTTGACACGTGCTATCTTGACTTTTATTTCCTAACAACTTGCCCCCTTCTTCTTCTTTTTTTCAAAATTTTTAACGGTTGATCCTGAGTTTTGAAAAAAGTAGAAGAACAATAGTTACTCTTTATCTATCATAACTTCTTTTCGCACATTACCCTGGATTTTCTGTTAGCAGTAACTTCTATTATCACGTTTGTGTCAGTTAACATTTTTGGAGAAAATCAAATCTTTGCCTCGATTAACACCTTTTCCATTTTTGACGGTTCGTTTATCCCTCCCTCTTAAATAGGATCCAGTCTTTTCTACTTCTGTTTTTTCTTCTTAAAGTTGCATCTCTTTCTCTTCCTTAAACTTTTCAAATATTCTTATTATCTCTCTGTTATTCTCTCATCCTTCAACGATTCAGGAATTTTTTGCATCAATCATATTTGCTCTTCTTTCGATCAAGAAATTGTTTCCCCTCTTTCTACATGTAAGTGATTTTCTAATCCTTCTGTATCTATTGTTTTGGTGTTTAACCATGATGAATATTGACTTTATGAAAACAGGGATGATTGAAATGGTGATTGTATGATTTTTCTTCCCTAATTGTTTCTTTTTATGAACTTGAATTTTTTGATTCCTTCATGCATTGATCCTTCCCTAACTTTTTCACAGATAAAAGATACATTTTCACTATGTCTTCGAGAACTCAAAATATTGCTCCTGAGATTGATTCTCAACACGATGATCATCCAGAAGTAAGGAGATCTTCTCGGATTGATGCAACTAGATATGCCGCAACTCGGCATACTCGTGATACTGCATCTGACCCTTTTGTGGCCGTTAATGTTGCCTCCAGGAGTAAGCGTGGACATGCCAGTTGTAGCTATAAATCAATGAATATTAAAGAATTCAAAGCAAAACATCATCTCGAGGGATTCAGAGTTTCTCTTTATGGTGGAGATAAAGATGTAATGACTCTGGGAGCAGCTGAAAGCTTTAAGTATTCAACCAGTAGTTTACTGATCTCTGCTGGTGCATTGGAGGCTGGGCTTCGTCTTCCCCTATATCAGTGGGATCATCCCTATCAGTTCGAGATTCTTGCATCCAGCGGCAATGCTCCTCATGGTTTAGCTCGGTCCGTTATCCAGTATAACGGAAATTGGTGGCGGATACTTGATGAATGCAGCCTCAGGAGCGAATGAAGAACTAACCTTACCTGTTATACTCCATACACCACAAAGCAACAACATTATACAGTTGAAAATTTTCATACCACCTATGCGGATAGTGTTTCCGTAAGAAATTTTGTGAAGTGGAGTGTTAGTCCTCTTCGCAAGTGTAGTTCGGGATTCCCCTTGTTGCGCGAAATTGACGATCCGAAGCTCAAGTATGTTCCGGGAAGTGGAGAAAGAGTCCGATTGGAACAAGAAGAAAGAATCCGATTGGATCATGACTACAGGTGGTACCGGACTCTACTAGTGATCGAAGGTCCTTGGGTATTTGGTCATATTTCCAAGGATGAAGTTCAAGATGTTCGTGGGCGTTTCCCCAATTACTGTCCACGGAAATTAAATTTCAGTGATTATAAATTCGATTATAAGGATCGCACAACCTTTTTTTTTTTTTTTTTTTTTTTTTTTTTTTTTTACCAAGTCTGAACTTTGCGATAGAGGTTGATCCATCTACTGAGCCCCAGATTGAAGCGCCACCAGCACGCCCAATGCCCGACGTGCAGATTAATGAGGGCAGGCAAAAAACTGATAAGGTGGAAATAGTTGAGGGTAAAGGGAAGCGTAAGATGGTAGCTTCCCCAGAGAAGAAGAAAAAACCGAAAAGGTCAAGAAATGCTTCTCTCACTCCCTCTGATAGAGAAGAAGGTGAGATTAAAGATTCGCTCATCCGACGCAGCAACATTGCGGGTGAGGGAACCTCAGTTTCAAGATCTTATACTGAGGGTGCGGACCAGACGATATCGAGACAACCCGATGCTGTTGCGGAACGGTCCGTTGAAGCTTCTGATCCAGTTGCATCGACAGCGGACCTAGCTATATCGGGACAACCCGATGTTGTTGCGGGACGGTCCGCTGAAGCTTCTGGTCAAATTGCTCCGGGAGCGGACCGGGCTATATCGGGACAGCCCGATGTTGCTGCGGGACGGTCCGCTGAAGCTTCTGGTCAAGCTGCATCGGGAGTGTCCGATACTATTAAGGGCCATCCCGCTGCTACTGCAAGGGAAATCATATTGGAAGAACCCGTTGTTGGCTTCGAAGCTGCTCCCATTAAGGCTACACCGATAAATTTTTATCAGGCCTTGTCTCCACTTCCCTTTAACTTTGAGGTTGAAGTGGTCTCCTCCGAAGAGGGTATCATGACCACTGATAATCAACCAACTGTGGAAAGAGATCTTGAAGGAGGAGGTGCTTATGATGAAAATATTGAGGATGTCGTCCCTAGCACTTCAACCACAGAGATCCCAACCGTTCATGCCGAAGAGGATATTCCCGCAGCCATCTGCGAAGCAAATGCACCTTCCGGGATATTATCAACGGTTCTTCCTCATCCCAATGCGGATGTGCCCAATGCATAGCCTTCAGAATTGCAAGGCAGGAGGGTGATAGAAGGATTAAACCTTTTAGGCGATGAGAATGAAGCCTACAAGTGGTTCTTAGCAAAGGGGCTACTGAATAATGCAGCTTGTCCAGAGATATGGAAATCCGATAGTGGTTCCATGTCTAGGCTGCGGAGTTTACTGGGAACTATCCCTCTGGAGGATACAAGGGAAGCTTGGTATGATAGCGAGTTCGCTGAACAGAAATTCTCGCTGAACCCTCCTCCTTCTTTGGATCAAACTCTAGCTTTTGCAGAGGTTCCTCTGTATTCATATCCACAACAAGCTCTAGCTCAGGTATGGCTGTTCATTAGAACTTTTGATTTGTTTCGTTTTTTCTTCCCATACTCATGACTTTAATTTCACAGCTTAAGCATAGCTCCGATTGCTTGTTTGCTGCATTCAAATTTTACAAAGCTTGGGCTATTATGATGGAGTTCGTATATAAGAATGAAGCTGAGAAAGTGCAGAGGGAAAATGCCAATCTGCAGCAACAAAATGAAAAGCTCCAACAACAAAATGATGATCTCCAGCAACAACTAAAGAATCAAAATCTTCTGAATCAAGGTATATTTTCTCACTCAGTTGTTTTTTCTTTTATATATATATATGTTTTTTTTTTGTTTACACACATGCTTTGGGACCAGCGGGGGATTCCGAACTTGTATTTAGGATGGAGCGTAGGATGACTCAGTTAAATGATTATGCGAGAGATATTAATAGGGAAATGGGGGTTTTTAGATCAGAGTGAAAAAGATTGTCTGATAGTCTTGATCTGGCCACCTGGAGACGCACTAGAGCTGAATCAAAATATCAGCAAGCTATGAAAACTTTGGTTCTTAAGGAGGCCGAGTATAAATCCCTCGCTGGAGGTATATCCTTGGGTTATATGTTTTTGTATATAAAATTTCTTATAGTATTTAATTCTGGCTTTGTTCGATAGGCTTTGAAAATAAACTTAATGAAGCAACTGCTCGGGCTGTGAAAGCGGAAAAAGATGTTGCTATTACAAATGGGAGAATTGAAAAGCTAAATAAGCAAACGGAAGAACATTCTTCTAAAGTGCAAGCATTCCAAGGTGAAATAACTCTTTACGCAACTAGAGCTAGAGATGCTCAATCCCGAATTAGTGTATTGTCCAGCAAAGTTACATCATGCGAAAACATGCTTATGGATGAAAAAGCAGAAAATGACTATCAAGAGAATTGAGTACTAAAAAATATCAGAGATCCCGCTTGGATGAGCAAGTAAAAGATTGTCAGCGAAAAATTCGAGAACTTCAATTAGATATTGAATATGGATGTGCTTATACAACGTGGGTGAGAAAATATGCAAAAGCAAAAATTACAATGTCATTCAACACTGCCTTGGATCGTGCACAAGGTGAACTCACTATACTCTATAGTCGGGCTCCTGTTCCGAAGGTTCCTCCGCAGCCATCCAGAGGCAACATTCCCGATGCTTGATGATATCTGATTTTCTTTTTCTGTGTAACTTGTATTCCGGTAGATTGATTCGTAACTTGTAACTTGTAATTCGGGACTTTAGCTGGTAACTTTGAGTTGGAATCTACCTTTGACAGCCTTTTGAACAATGCTATTCCTGCATAAAAAATAACATATTTGTATGAAATCATTCGGTTGATCAAATTGTTTCATGAGTACATTGCATCGAAGTATTTATACCTCAAAACATGTCATTCGGGAACCCAACACATACGATACCCGGGCCAGGAGTAAGCTACAAGGTTAGTCCCAAACGTACCCTGAAAAGGATAACCATTGATTATTAGGTATCCCTTCTTTATAAGAATGTCGCACTTATGGGAATTCTTTAAGGGCATATACGTACCTAAATTTTTATCTGCTTGAGTTATGATTGTTTCGCTAATCACAAGCGTTCTCCAGAATAAGATGTTCCTAGAGTAATTAATATTTTCATGTCAGGCATCTCTTTATCAGGAAATCCCATTGTCAAATAATCAAGGATTTTCAAGGATTTTCAAGAGAAAATGCATTATTTATGCTTTACCTAAAATGAATGCAATGTACTATCGTAATTGCATTATCGATCAAGGATAATATAGCTTTAAATATTGTGCGTTCCATGGGTGTTGCAAAACTTCACCATGCATGTTTCGCAGATAATAAGATCCTTGTCCTGCTGGTGCTTGTATTGTGTACATACCATCCCAAGTTGGTGCGAACTTGCCCGCATTTTTATCCCGATGGTACTCCGAAATTTGTCTTAAGACATATTGTCCTTGAACAAAGTTTCGTAACTTGACTTTCTTATGGTAGTCCCGTGCCAACTTTCTTTGGTAATTTTCCATTTTCTGGAGTGCCACCTCTCTTTTTTCTTCCAAGTCATCTAATTTTTGCAACATTAAATCTGAATTTATATTTTTATCGCATGCTTCTGTTCTAGTTGTAGGAAAAATGACTTCTGTTGGTATAACTGTTTCCGTTCCATAAGTGAGTAGGAACGGTGATCCTCCAGTGGATTCTTTTCTTGTGGTGCGGTATGCCCATAATGTGTTATGAAGTTGTTCACACCATTGTTTGTAGTGCCCATCTAACGTTTTCTTTAAATTTGTTGCGATTGTTTTATTTTGTGGCTTCGGCCTGTCCGTTACTCTGGGGATAAAACGGTGTGGATTTATGTTTCTGAATGTTGAAAGCTTCAAGTAGCATATCAATATTTTTTTCTTGAAATTGTTTTCCGTTATCAGAAACTATGGCTGCCGGAATCCCAAATCTACAGATGATATTTTCAAATAAAAATGTGAACACATCTGAATCCCTGATTCGAGCTAATGCTTTGGCTTCTACCCACTTAGTAAAATAATCAGTGTCCACAATTAATTATTTCCTCTTCTTGGTTCCCTCAACTAACGGACCTACAGTATCCACCCCCTATTTCGCAAACGGCCATGGACTGAGTACATGATTAAGTTCTGTAGCAGGTGATTTGATTCCTTTTGCGAAACGCTGGCAGTCTTCGCACCTTCGCACCATGTTTTCCGAATCCTTGAGCATGGATATCCAATAATAACCTTGTATTTTGGCTTTCAATGCAAGTGAGCTTCTTCCACTGTGATTTCATGCATCTCCTTAATGTATTTCTTTGAGTATGCGTAATCCCTCCTTTTGTGACAGGCATCGAAATAATGGTCCTAAAAAGGACTTGCGGTATAAGATTCCATCCCGCAACTGGTAATTGTCAGATTTCAGTTGAATTTTTTTCCTTGCTTCTTTAGAATTGGTGGGTAATATTCTATCTTGTAAATATTGATGAATTGGGATCCTCCATTCTTGTACGTTTAACTCATCATCTGGTTGTTGAGGCATATGTGCGGTGTTTTGTATTGCTGGATCATCAATGTCTTCGGTTACACCTTCTTCTATGTTATCAACTGTCTTTAACTTTATGGATGGTTCATATATTCGTCCGACTTTTATGGCTGTAACATTGGGATCTCTTATCATTGATGAAATGAATACTAGTGTGTCAGCATGTCGATTCTTGTCTCGGGACAGATGCCGAAAGACTATACTTGGAATATGATTTGCGAGAGTTTGCACAAGATTTTTCTACTATGTTAAATATTCATCTAGTGTTTGGTATCTTAATTCGACTTGTCGGATTATCAACTGTGAATCGCTTGTGAGCCGGACATTGCTGATTCCTAACTCAATGATGAGCTTGAGAGCATGAACCACAGCTTCATATTCTACTATATTATTTGTATGCTCATCAAACTCGAGTCGAAATGAGTGTATCATCCGTTCACCCATGGGTGCAGTAATTACAATGCCAATTCCCGCACCTTCCTTATTTCGGGACCCATCAACAACGACTTCCCACCTTTGTGAATTTGCAGAGCTCAAAATATCATGTGGATCCTCTTCCTCACATCCTGGCAATCCTTTAATACAAATGTACAATAAAAAGTGAACAATCAAAGTGATGAAAATTTTAATGATAAAAACTGTGATTGAATTAATTTTTATTATTATTTGTTTTTTACGTCTATCGGACCTTGGATTTCATAATCTTCCTCAATCGGGAAGTCCGCAAGGAAAATCAGCTAAAACTTGGGATTTTTGTGCAGTTTGCAACTCAAAAATGATGTTGAATTTCTCTATCTGTGCATTCCATTTTGCGATCCTTCCAACTTTCCCGGTGTTCTTCAATACTGATTCTAATGGTGCATTGCTCGGGACACGCACGTAATGTGTGAGAAAATAGGTACGTAATTTTCGGGTAGCAAAAACCAATGACAAAATGAGTTGCTCAATTTTGGTGTAATTTCTTTCTGCTGAATTCATTGTCTTGGTAATGTAATATACAAGTTTCTCCATTTTTTCATTCGTACGCACCAACACTGCACTTATTGCATCCTCCGTTGCCGCAATGTACAAAGTCAATATTTCTTCAGGTTCTGGCTTCTGCAACGCTGGCAATGTGGCAAGATGCATCTTTATGTTTTGGAAAGCTTGATCACATTTTTCATTCCAGTCAAATTTATTTTTCTTTTTGAGTATATCAAAAAATGGTTTGCATCTTTCTGAAGATCTGGCAATGAATCTACTAAGAGCAGCCAAACATCCATTCAATTTTTGTACAGTTTTAATGCTCTTTGGGGAGGGCATGTTCGTTATTGCTTGAATTTTTGAGGGATCAACTTCAATGCCATTCTTTGTAACCAAGTATCCCAAGAAACGTCCCGATGTCACACCTAAAATGCATTTTTCTGGATTGACTTTCATTTTAAATTTCCGCAAGGCACCAAATATTTCAGCGAGATCTTGTAGATGATCTGCAGATAATTTACTTTTTACCATCATGTCGTCAACATAGACTTCTAAAATTCGCCCAATCCAAAGTTTAAATATAGCGTCAACCAAGCGTTGATATGTTGCTCCTACATTTCGTAATCCAAATGACATCCTGGTATAACAATACAACCCCCGTGGGGTGAAGAATGCAGTATGTTCTTGATCCTTTTCCGCAAGTGCAATCTGGTTGTATCCCGATTGACCGTCCATAAAGGACAATGCCTCATGGCCTTGCACGGCATCCATTAGCTGATAGATATTGGGAAGTGGATAACTATCCTTTGGGCATGCCTTGTTTAAATTGGTGAAGTCTATACAAATTCTTACTCCACCGTTCTTCTTTGGAGCGATCACCATGTTGGAAATCCATGTTGGGTATCGTACCTCACGAATGAATCCTCCATTTAAGAGCTTTGTTAATTCTTTTTCCACAGGATCGTGATATTCTGGAGCGACCTTGCGTATCCGCTGCCGAAATGGTGTTGCATCGGGTCGTATTCGTAATTCATGTTGTACAATACTGGGGTCTATCCCTGGCATGTCCTCCATTTTCCATGCGAATACATCCACAAAACCATGAAGAAGTTAGATCAAATTTTGCTCCGTATCGGCCTTCATCAGCGTTCCAATTCGTACCTGCTTGGGAAATTCTGTAGTGCCAATATTCACAATTTTGGTTACTTCTATAGAAGTGAAAACAGGTTTTTGGAACTCCGATAAATGTTGGAGTCCCCTTTAATTGCTATGATGGTAGTCCTTCAGATTGTTGGTTTGATGAATTTCCTTGATTTTCACTGCTCTCCCCTATTTCATTCGTAATTTTTGGTCCGATACTTTGTTTTAAGTATCGGTCTATTTCCTCTTCTTTTGCTTTTGCCTTGCGGTCTTTTTTCTTAACCCGCTGTTGTTGTTTCCGCTCCTCAAACTTCCGTACTTCCGCCAAAATACATAATTTAGCATCGTCCTGATCTCCTCTTATCTTCATTTCCCCTTGTGGTGTTGGGAATCGCAAGTATTGGTGATAAGTTGAGACGACACCTTTCAACTAGTGTACCCATCGTCTTTCGATAATTGCATTGTATGGGGATGGAACATCCACAACACTGAACCTCGTCAAAAATTTTATCCGTACAACAAAGACTTCCAAATCAATTTCTCCCTTTGGTCTTGAAGCTATTCCGTTGAATCCATAGATTACATAATAAGATGGAATTAATTGATCTTCACTGATTCCCATTTTGCAAAATGTATTATAAAACATGACATTTGAAGAACTGCCCCCATCCAGAAGAATTTTTTTGACATTCCATCCGGACATCGGCAAAGTAAGGACCATAGGGTCGTTATGCATTTCGATTTCTTGATCCACCTCTCCCGCTGAGAAAGTCAAGGGGGATGCCATCCAGTCTTCCCATGATTCTGTTATCCTTCCTAATACTTTAAAATTTTCATGGTCTCGGACCCTCTTACATAATTTTTTATCGATCGCTGCATTCACATTTGTACCTCTTCTTTCAGAAAAAGAAATCATATTGATAGTTTGTTTGTTGTATGGGATATGAACTGCCTTCCCTATATCAGATCTTGTAGTTGGTTCGGGTGTTTGTATAAATTCTTTCAACTCTCTAGCATCAATCATCCTTTGTACCAGAATAATGAAGTTTCGACATTGATCTGTTGTATGCCCTTTATAGCAATGATACTCACATTAGTCCTTTGATTTATGCGTAAACTCCGGTTGTCGCCCTTTTGAAAGCGGCCACAGAAAGTCTGGTTTATTGTTTATGATTTTGAAAAGTTCAGAATATGAAATGTTAATTTTTGTAAACACTTTTTCTTGAAATTGCTGAATGAACTTTTTGTTATCCCCTATTCGTGGGCGCTTTGATTTGTTAGCTTCAGCTTTATTAGAAAATTTTTTCTTTGGTTCTGGTGATGTTTCAATTGAATTTGTTCTTTTTGTACTACCTTGCTGTCGTGAGGTTATCCTTGGACATTGTTCTTGAACGTCTTGCATCCTTGCACATGTTTCTATTATTTCTCTAAGTTGCCCCTCAGTTTTCGGGTTGTTGCGATGAATGTCAACAAAAGCTGGCATCTTCGGTCTGATATTCCCCACCTGTAATGGTTAACCGCAGCATTTGACTCAACATTTCCGATCGCCTGGCAAATTGCATGCCATCGGGCTGTATAATCTTGAATTGATTCTTCTGGCCATGAAGCAAGTGAGTATAACCTATCTATCCCCGAATCGACGGGTTTGTTATACATGTACGCCTCGAGAAATTTCCGAACTAATTGCGGATATGATTGAATGAAATTTTCTTGCAATTTGTCATACCATGCTAATGCCGAATCTTTCAAACTTGAGGGGAAACACCAGCACATTATAGCATCATTTCGGTCCCAACGTGACATCACCCGATTGTAATACTTCAAATGCGAAGTCGGGCCCCTTGTCCCATCGTAACATTCAAACGTCGGAATATTGTATTCTCGAGGCAATTGTGCACATGCTAAATGTGGAGCCAATGGTGTTCGCTTGGCTTCCTTCAACACATCTTCTATTCTTCCTCCTTCTTTTATTCTTCAAATTTTTTATTTCATCCTTCATTTGTTCTGTTGCTTCAAAACACCTTTGCCATTGTGTATGTTGTATCTCCTGGCCTTCCCGCTGCATCCTTGCTCGAGATGATGATCCCGCTAATACCATTCTTTGATCACGGTTGTTCCTTACACTTTTGGGTGTTTGTCTACCAGAAGTTACTTCTTGATCTCGTGTTCTTGTTGCAGCTGGTCTCTCCCCACGTTGAATGGTATCCTTTAGTGCTTGATTTTCCCTGGTCAGAGATGCGATTCGATCAGTACAGGCTCTTTGTTCCCTATGCATCTCATTCATTTCCTCCATCAAATTTTGTAAGTAATTTACATTATTTCGGGTATCCTCCTGAGGTGGAGAATGATTTTAGGCTATAGTATTTGATGTATATTCTTGAAAAGATGTATGGTTTCCTGAATCACTCTGTTGAACCTCTGTCTCACTCTCTTCTTCTCTTTGGTGATAATTTCCACTTGCTTTACTTTCTTGATTTCCAGAATTTGTTTCTTATGACATATCTTCTTCTGGATTGTTTTCCCTTGGTTGTTTCTTTTCTTTCTTGGATGCTTTTTGAAAAATTTCCTTGTGCTAATAGCTTTAAAAAGTTAGTCATATAATTTCAACAGGCTAATTGATCAAAGAAACAAATAAAAACAAATTTATGGATCTCCTAATTCTTTTGAAATCTAACTATATTTTTGATGGAGGGAAAAACAACATCTATCATAACACTTCTCCAATCTTAAAATTTACACACAAAATAAAAGAAATCAGTTATTAGGACAAATTCATTCAAACTGAAGATTCTCAAGTTTCATCGAAATTCAACTTTAATTTTAAAAATCATACAAGGAATTTCTTGCAATAAAACTCTTCTATTAGTAAAAATTCATTCAAGCCAAAAATTTCGACATTTCACCTTAATGAAAAATCTTCCATATGATTACTAATCTCCTGGTACTAAATTTCTCTAATTTTAAATACAAAAAATAATAGAAAAAACTATTTTTCTACAACAGGTAAGATAAATCCTTTGACATTGTCTCTGTTTCTAGCGCCAAATTGTTTATGCCAAAATTCTCATCAGCAAAAACAACTAATGATTTGTCAAAAGATCTAGATTAGAATCCTTACCATACATTTTATTACACTACATCACCTTAATATTCAAATCAAGACATACAAGCACATCAACCATGAAGAAGCTTAAAGAATCACAAGCCACCAAATTGGACATTCTATTAAAATTATCACTATCAAATTCATGATCTTTACAAGTATGGAAAAAAAGTGTATTCATACATCAATAATTTCATACTACATCACTCTGTAAATACATACCTAATAGCTTTTCTCTACCTCCGGTATTTTTCCTTCGTCTTTTTCTCTTCCAAATTTTCCGACCCCCTCTCTGTTGAGTGAACTTCTCTATTTATAGTTTGTTCAATGGGTCCCTTTCTTTTTCCTTTCTATCTATCTTTTATGTTTGATGAGTCATGTCTTCCCGATCTTGTCTATCAATTTATTGATTATCATTCCACTGTATTCTTTTGGTCCGATACCTTTTGTCCTGTTACTTCCTTGCGTTCTCTATATTTTATGATTATCTTTGGATCAGGATGATCGTGCGGTTGACAGACAACTTCTTTCTTATGCACTGTCATGCTTTCGCCTTTTTGGCCCGTTACCTTGTACTATTGACACGTGCTCTTCGTACTTTTTGAGTCATCTTCTTCCCGATCCTCAGTGTCAGCTATGCAATTAAAGTAATTTAAGCAATTAATGCTTTCACTTTTCCGCTCTATGCGCATTTATTGCTCCTGCTTTTCCCGTTCCATTTGCATTTAATGCTTTCTGTTTCGATCAGAGTACTAACGTTTTCCCGTTCCATTTGCATTTAATATTTTCTGTTTCGATCAGAGTACTAACACTTTCCCGATCGTAGTTGTCGATCATGCAGCGATATTTTCAATCTTTTACATCTGTCATCCACTCAAACTTTTATAAGGTTTTGATTGTGTGTTTCTCGCTCTTTTATAAATCTCTGCTTCTTTTCCTAATCGTTTGACACGTGCTATCTTGACTTTTATTTCCTAACACATGAAATCACCTACGTGCAAATTTTGCAATTGAGTCGACGCTGTTGGCGTCATATGATATTCATTTACGTACGACATATTAGGTTCAAGCCTAAGACGAGTGCTTAGTCATGCTAGATTAGTTTTTATGATTTGCCCACACATACTCTTTCCCTATTTTATTTTTTATGTTTCTGAATGATATTTGATACTGACATTGATGGCATAGAGGAAAAGACATGGAGAAATCCTGGTGTTGATATAACTGATTTTTACAATTTTAGATTGAATGAGGAGGCCTGGAAAGATTACTGCAAACAGCCGCAAGTTTTTTGCTTTGTACCTTACATGAATACACCAAAATGGAAATTGATTTTTTCCTCGCATCACTATGTGGGGCTAATGTCGAGATTGTGCAGGGGCAACTACGTCTGGAAGCTACCATGCAGTTCAAAATCCGGGTTTATGAAAGTGGGTGATCCGTGCAGGTGGGGAGAAGTGGCTGCTTTGCTTTTGTTTTTTTTTTTAAATAAAATTTGAAACATGGAGAAAATCTCTTTCACTTGTCAAAAAAAAGAAAAGGAGAGATCGAGTACAACAGTAAGTGTACTTTTTATATTATGTCAGGATTATGATCCAGATCTGCCTACCGAACTTGCTCTTGCAGCTGGTGGTCAAGATACTGTTGAAAATTTCAATCCTGGAAAGATAGATGGTGGGCAAGGTGATTTAACTGGCCAAGGAAGAGGAGCTGTGAATGCACAGTTGATGATGGTAGGTCTTAGCCATTGCCAATTGAATTATTCTTTAGACAGCTAATATATCTTGAATCCTTTCAATAAAATTAAATCTACTTATAGTGCTGAAATAAAAAGAATTTATGCTAATTTGATTGCTATATCTTTATAAAACTACTTGTGTCCTTATATTAAAAAAAAGGGATAACTGAAAATATGTCCCGGATTTGAATTATCAGTTGGAAATATGTCATATACTGTTAGAATATAAGGGATATGTTCCAGTCGTCCATTTTTTTCGTTAAATACATATTTTAGACAGTTATGCCGAAAACATTTAAATTGGTTTCACACCATTATCAACTCCCGCTTCCGTCAATCAATCACCATCATGATCAACTTCATAAATCCGGGATATATTTTCAATTTTCCATTTCTTTAACCATTAAATGTTTTATGTGTGGAGGGCATAACTGTCCTAAAATATATATTTAACAGAAAAAATAGACGACTGAGACATATCCCTTATTTCTAACGTTATATGACATATCCCTTAATTGCTAGTTCAAATCCGGAATATATTTTCAATTTTCCCAAAAAAAAACTTACAAAAATTGGACTAAAAAAATTCTCGCGGTTGTGTCGGAATCACTAGTATTGTTATTTGAAACTTGATTTCCTTTCATTTTTTTTAGCAAACTCGTAAATTAATCAAACTAGACAAACTTTACAAACCTTAAAAAAATACTTGGTATGTTTCTGCAAATAATAGCTCAATTATTAAAACTTTTATTTTCTTTTCCTTTCAAGCTAAAAATTATCCAACAAAGACAAATGATAAAAAAAACCATTACTAAAACCAAGCCATTTAGATTAGACGGACACAAATTAATTGAGATTTTTTTTCTCCCCTGTTTTAACTGTAGTTTAAGGCCTTCTAAAAATATTGGACATAACTTGATGGGTGTTGTCTTAGTTATAGGGAGAAGCTAAATAATCGATCATGTATATATTTCACGTATTTATGTTTCATCGTTGAGGTCAGTTTCTGTGTTTATCAGAACTACTAAATTAGTACTAGTACTAAGCATATTGGGTCATCAAAAATTATCCCGTAGTAGCTTAGCAAAATAATCCACCGTGAGCTGGAGCCCAAGTTACCAGGCTTCAGAGCCAGGCCTGGCTATTACAGATAGTATCTTTTGCTTTTTAAAAACACTAAAAGTGTTTGTACATGTTCAGAATAGTTTAACAACATGTTTGGTTCAAGGTATTGACAGTTAGATAATCCAATTCCTAGGGAACGAGCCTAATTCTTTGAACTAAATATGTCAAATCAATTATATGTAATTAAAATTTTTGATTCTTAGGGATCCGATTCTCTCCATATTAACAGATTTTCATTGTACTGGTCTAATAGTGTAAGTGTACGAATGTGTGGTGGAATTATTCAGATAATTGCATTCCAGGTTCGATAACGATCTCATGTACTACAGGTTCTCCTGTATATTCGTCTTTGTCCAGGACCTCAATGAACTCGTACAACTTTCCGTCGTCAATGGCATCTTCAATCACAAACTGCAAACTCCTACATCTATCAGTGGTGTGACCTTGGTATCAATAGAACGCACAATAATCTTCGCTATCAGAGGTTGAATTCCTCGGTTAGGTGGGTAGCTAACCTTGTATCCTCTTTTCACGACCTTGGTGAGAAAGTTATGGTGTGGATGCTTCGGTGTGCAGATGTTGGCTGGCTTCCCTCTTGGATTTCCTCTCATCCGATATGATGCTCCTGAAGTGCTTGGAGCTCGTTCATCGCTATTGGTGGGGTGTGGGATATTTCTACAAAGATCAGATCAGTCTTGATCAACACATTTGAGAACCCGAATATTTGTATCATTTGGATTTTGTTGTTGGTCATGGTTAGATTTTTATGCAAAATGTGAACAGTACGAGATGGTGGGACCTCTACGTAGGTAAGGAGATTCCTGACTATGTCGATTTCCCAACTGTCTTTTATATATACGGATCTATCTTTCACTTTTCAGAAAAAAAACCTTTGACAAACAAAAACTATCTTTTCTAGGCAAATCAAAATATACAAAAATATACTATTTGAAAATAATATCCAAAAGTTTTTTAATTTTTTAAATGTGATGTACTTCAGCAATAAATATGATGAGTAAATGCTCGATAACTATGAGACAGATTTTATGCTTGCTAATGATAAGTAATAACTATGGGAAATAAATGCTTAAAAAACGAACGTAACTATATTATCCTTGATTTAGAAAGAGTTTTTGGCTTTTATTGACAAGAAAAACACATCTTTGCAAATCTTTGAATTGGATTTTTGGTCTCGTACTTTCATAAGGCTTATCCTCTTAAGAAGTTTAAGATCTACTTGTATAATTAATAGCTGTGAAACTTTAAAGATTGAAGAGCGTTGAACTTAAGTGAAAAACTTTAAAATCTCAAGAACTAAAAACCTTTAACCATAGGCCAGGTGAGACGAATCTCTTTAATTTGTCCATGTTTATAGCGCCAACCTGTAATTGCATAAATTCCTACATTCCTATATATGATGATCAAACCACACAATATTGATGCAACGTAAAGAATCAAAGAGCAATAAATATAAAGAGTGCAAGAATAAGTAAATAATGTAAAGAGCAGTCAACACACAAGGATTTTACGTGGTTCGGTTGTTAAATAAACCTACATCCACAGAAATGATAATATTAGTTATGAGTTATATAATAAGATGATCACTATATGATTATAAATGTTGATATGAACTTCTATTGCTCAACTAGTATTAATCTCAAATATGGGTCTTTTCTCTCTTTTTTCAGTCTGTTTTGAACCTGAACATATGATCTCCTTTTATAGCCCAGATATGATCTCAGATGACACAAATATCGAGTAACATCTTCATAGCGATCTCGGACTCGACTCCGGTCATCTTGCTCATCCAACCCGATCTAGCATATCCTTTTTCGACATGTCTCCTAGCTACTTGGTCTTCCCTTAGTTGACTACTATGACTTCTCATTAAATGCTCTCAACGCTCGTTTTAATCTCCATCGTTTATTTTCCTTTGCTTTATTCGTGTCTCAATTTTTTATTTTGACAGATATCTCGATTGTAGCAAACACGTGTAGGGCTGTACAGGAAGCGCCCCGAAAAACCGTACCCGCCCGAACCCGATAAAACCGCGGGTTTTTAAACCGAACCCGCCCGCCACGGGTTGGTATACGGTTTTGGAAATCAAAAACCCGGTCATCACGGTTCGGTTTACGGGTTTAGTACAGGAACCGTCCGAACCCGCCCGTATAAAACGATTATTTTTAGCCATTGATTGAGATTACTATTTTTCATCCTAGCCATCCATCTAAAGAGATCTGTTCTTCACTTCAAATAACCTAAACCTAGGTCACATACTTCTCTAAGTCGAAATAAACTAAACTTAAACAATCCCATCACCAACTAACACCAGCAGAGAGAAGGCAGGGATATGGGTTTGCTAGTGGTTAACGCAAGATAGACTTGTTGCTGGAGAAGGTGGATCTGATTGTTAGACAAGAAGGAAGTATGGGTGTTGGTGGTCGCTGATGGTGTTGAATTTATGGTGGATTTGAGAAGAATGGAGATCAAAGAGTCTAAAGTCAAAACTGAAACGTGGATATAAGTGAAAGTCTACTCATTACAGAAATTACTAGGATCTACTTCTACTACAGTTTCCATGAATCCTGAAGCAATAATCTCTTATCAATTTCCCGAGGTTCGTCTCTTTGCTGTTTTTTCATTCACTTGATTATTGAATGAGTTGCGTTTTGACTAAATTGGGTACTTCCCTTTCCTTTTTGTTCTTGAATTGGGATGATTGAAGGCTGAATTCACCTATACCGAGAGGTAAAATATTGATCTGTACGAAATTCCGTTCTGTTGTAATTCATTTACTGTTAGACAAGAAGGAAATATGGGTGTTGGTGGTCGCTGATGGTGTTGAATTTATGGTGGATTTGAGAAGAAATTGGAGAGAGTGTTCGATCTGCGAAGAAGAAAGTGAGGTCGAGAGAGATAATGGGTTGGTGGTTTTGCTGTGTTGTTTAAGAGAAGGATGGAAGTGTTGATAAGAATGAGCAGATTTGGTTGGTGCTCTGTCATGAATTGTGTGAATATACTCGATGGGTGTTTATGAAATAAAGACAAGCCGAGAATGAAGAAGATGCAGTGAAGATTTGGGTTTGTTGGTTCCGTAAATTGAAGAAAGTGAATTTGATGTTGATAATTGCCATTTAAATGTGTGAATTGTGCATAAACGTTTGCAGTGAAGGAGATGGCGTGATTGAAATTACAACCGATATGTTGCCTGAATCACCTACAAACATGCTCTCACACTGTTCGATTAATTGCTTCAATTTACAATCGTTAAAGTGATTTATGTTCAAGTTTTTTGTCTGTATGTTTTTACTATGCCGGTTAAACCACAAAAAAAATCGAACCCACCTGACCCATCTATGGACGGGTTGGTAGTTGGTTTAGATTTTCAAACCCGCCTATCGACGGGTTGGTAGTTGATTTTGCCCTAAAACCGACCCGCTCACCCATTGTGCAACCCTAAACACGTGGATAAGATAATTATATACTCCTGCACAAACATTTTATTACTATGTTCCTGTCTCGGATACCTTCCGCGTGTATATAAAATATTTATCTCTTATAATGATGTTGATAGTAATTTGGTCTGTATAACGGATTCAACCTCTTATGTGGATTGCCGATAAGGAATAAAGACATAATAGGTATTTAATAAAAATAATTATAACGGATTCAACCTCCTATGTGGATTGCCGATAAGGAATTAAAACATAATAGGTATTTAATAAAAATAATTTATACGAAAAAATCTTAAAAATATGTTGTTATTTAAAAATTCAATAGATGTGCTTCCTATCCTTCTGCTTCTTAATTTCATCTCTTCATTTTTATAATTCCAGGATTTCGACTTTCAATTTATCGATGGGTACTGCAGAATATGAACAATTCAACTTAAAAAAAAAATCCGTGTCTCATAAAAAGTGATATTTTCATTTATTTTTTTCATTTTAGCTGAATTATTGACCTGAGAGGATCCATCCGCATATCAAGAGGTCCAGTACATTTAACCTATACATGTATAAAATGAATACGAAGCTCTGACACTAAAAAAAAGAACCCAGGCTTCAAACTTGAAGCAACACAAACAAAATGAGGCATTCTCAAAGTTAAGTTTTTTTTTCTTCCATTTTTTCTACCGCATTTGGGTTTAAAAGATCTAGATATCAAACTTTAGCACTTCTTTATCTGAAATACAACTTGATAGTAGTGAGTACATACGAAATCAGCTTCATTTATGGTCAATACACAGAATTGGAAAAGGAAATTGCATCTATAACTTCAAAACCTGTAATTAACAACTTCAAAAAATTTGAACTTTTACAAAACAAATTCACAGTAAAGAAGTAGATCGGGGAAAAGAGAGAGGGTAAACAATGAACAAAAATTGCCTTTCGATGTCCAGAACTACAACTCAACATTCTCACGAACCCGCATGGCAAACCTTTGAACCGACTGATCATCAAAAGAGGGATCAAGATCTCTAATTTTCGATACAAAATCTATGGCTTCTTTGTATTTGCTTGCTTTACAATAGCCATCTATGACAATCTTGTATGTTAACTCATTGGGTCTGCAATCATGTTGAATCATATAACTAATCACATCCGTTACTTCTTCAAACAATCCTTTGCTGGCGTATCCCGCAACAAAAGTATTATAAGTAACAATGCAAGGTCGAATACCAACAGTTGTCATCACTGACATAGTTCGGACAGCTTCCTGCATTAGCCCTTGTCTGCAAAACCCTTTAATCACAGTATTATATGAAACCAGATCAGGTTTCCCTCCAGATTTCTGTAATCCTTTGAGGATTTCTTCTGCTCTCCAGCATTCTCCTCCTCTGGCATACATATCCATCAAGCTATTAAAAGTAACAAGATCTGGCTGTAGTCCATTTTCACGGATCAAATGCATCAGATCATGAGCTCGGTCATACATCCTGTTCTTGGCATAGATTGAAAGCATGGAATTGAAAAGAACCAGGTCGTGTTTGTATCCATTTCTTTTTAATTCCTCAAACGCTCTCTCCATACCTGCCAAAATCCTACATTTAGCATTTGCAAGAACCAGGGTTCTCAAAAGCATCCAACTTGGAAATATTCGCCCACTGTAAATTTCATCTTCAATCATGCTTATACCTTCGACATATCCTGCCTTTGCATAACATTGAAGCATCAAGGAGTATGATGTTTCGTTAGGTTTAAATCCTTTGTTCTTCATGCCAATAATCACGGATTCTGCTGCTTTCCAATCACCTCTCCGAGACAGGGCGTTCAAGAGAGCATTATAAGTAGTAACACATGGAGTAAACCCGGCTTTGATCATCTCTTCATACATTTTTGAAGCATCAATTCCCGACCCGCACCGACCATAAGCGCTAATCAATGTATTGAATGTATCTCGATCAGGCTCAAACCCACAATTCTTCATTTCGCTGAAGACCCGATTCACGAATTTCTGCATACCCTTATTACCACATAATGCAAGCATTGTGTTCCATGTTACCCTGTTTGGAATGCAACCATTCGACTTCATCTCGGAGAGTATCACCACCATCTCTTCTGACATCAATTTCTTTCCAAGCATCCCCAAAATTGCGTTATATGTACAGACATTAGGAACACAACCCGATTCCTTCATCTGATCAAACAAACTCAGAGCTTTATCTTCCTTCCCAGCTTTTCCATACGCATTTATGACTGTAGTATAAGTTACAGCATTCGGCATAGTTCCTCTACTAGACATTGTCTCCATAACAGCAGCTCCTTCGTCATAAAATCCTGCCCTGACATAAGCTGTTACAAGTTCATTGTATGTCACCGAGTCAGGTGCGCAGTTGTTTCTTTCCATCTCCTCCATTATGCTCAAAGCCTCAGAGTAAACCCCTGCCTTCCCATAAACATGAAGCAAAGCATTATAAGTAACAGTTCCCGGAACATAACCCTTAGACTTCAATCCGTTAAAGAATTTTGAAGCTTCCTCCAACAACCCTTCTCTTCCACAAGCAGACAGAACAGTACTACATGTAAATTCATCTAATTCAAGTCCATTACTTGTTATTTCCCCTACAAGTTCCAAAATTTTGTTCCAAGATCGACCCATTTTCCCATACACATCAAGCATGACATTGTAAGTAACTAGAGTTGGTTTAAGTCCTTTATTCTTGATCACCCGAAACAAAGATATCGCCTTTTCGTACATCCCACTTTGAGAATAAGAATGCAATATAGTAGTATAAGCTCGAATATCAAGTGAATAATCTTCCATAGAAATTTCATCAAACAATTTAGATGCAATTGAATGTTGAGATTCTCTACCTAAAATTCTAACCATAACCTCTATTGCTTGTTGGTCTAATTTGTTTGTTTCATTACTATTCTTTGATAGAAACCATTGAAACAAAACTAGGGCTTTTTCCCAATTCCCTGAAAGGTCTAACCCTTTAATAAGACTGACATGACCAAATTCAGTCAATTCAGAGTGGATAGAACTAAAATAAGTGTTCAAATTTGATAAGGGCTGATTCGCAATGGATATAAGTAAAGACTTACCTTTTGAAGAAAGGAATTCCATTGAAGAATAATCATTATGTTTATGGACAACTGAAGAAGAAGAAGAATAGGAAGAAGGAAGAGGAGGAATAGATTTAGGCTTAGAGATATGAGTATTTTGTTGTTTCTGAGATGATGTTGATATAGAAAGAGAAGGGTATGAAGTTTTAGGTGACATACGAAGGAGTTGTTGAAGTAGAGAATCAAGAGGTAAAGATGGAGGTGGAGGAGTATTTGTTGATAATGGAAGTGTTCTAGAATTGAATTTCAATGGTGGGTTTGTTTGTGATGGTGGTGGTATTATCGGTTTTTTTGTTGGAGTTGGTAATGTTGGTTTGTTTGGAAATAGTGTTCCTTCCATTAGAGCTAAACCTCTGACTGTGTGTTCAAGTGAAGAGAGATTTTATATGGAATTGAGAACTGATGAGAGAAAAATAGACTGAGAAAGAAGAGGGTAAGACTAATCTTAGTAGGACGAGTACATGGTTTGGTTGGTTGGTGTCTGTTTCAATGTCTATCTGTTTAGTGTTTTTTTTTTTTGGTTGGTTTTTTTTTTTGATTTGCCATCAATTCGTTTCCTCCTTAGGTTTGGTGCATTCAGATTTCAGACAATGGGCAGGTCCTTGCTGAAGTCTGTGGGTTGTCAAGAACATCAAAGGTTTTTTTATTGCAGATATAAACTGATTAATGTAAAGAAAACTTACAAACACAACATACCATGAACATTTCATGACCAATCCAGATGGATATTAGATACAGGTATATAAATAATTCGAAAGAAAATCCAGTCCTTAGAACTTCAAAATTTGGCTGCAGAAGTTAATCTTTTGGACAATGAATTGGTTATTTAGGGGAGGGATTTCAAGATGGAGAAAATTAATCAATGAGGTCAGATCAAATTTTTGGTCATTCCTGTAACGTATGTACATTTATAATAAGAAAAAAGAAATCATATCAAGAGCATGGTAATAGAATGTCTAATACTGAGGCTACTCTGTTCTTTTCTTCCCTTTCCATCCTCTTTTACATTGTAAACCGATACTCCAAAAATCATATTGACAGCATGGTAATTGGATTTCAAGAAGATAAAATGCAAGAAAAATAAACCGATACTCCAAAAATTAGGTACAGGTATTGAAAGATCAGTTCCTTTGTGAGTTCTGAATTGGTTTGAGATTTTTATTTATTTTTATTTTATTTTTGCAACAGCAGCAATGAGAATCTGAGATCTTCCTAGTTCTTAATCCTATGATTGGAGTAATTAATGTACCGCACAGACTAATTGGGATCTTGACACATTTCTTACAAGGGTGTGATATCATCTACTTACTTCACATGTGGGTAAACAGAATCTCTGTTACCACATTCACAAAGTGTTGTAGTCGGCTCTATTCTGCCTGTAAAATTATGTTGCTTGTTCACCTCACAACAATTCCAGCAAAAGGGGATACAGACCCATCCACCACTCTGCTTGCTCAACTATCCGAGAGAATTCACTATCCAACTGACACACCTAATACATGGCTATGCAACAAACCTATATCTAAGGTCTCTGGAACAACTTCTGATTTAATGTGTATGTGTCTTATAACAGCCATCACAAGTATCTATTTTTGTGCTAAAAAACAAAACAAAACCAAACAAGATGCATCTAATTTTCGTGATTTAAGCAATTGCATATGCATATAAATTGTAGAATAAGAATCTGTATCTCAAGAAAAACTAATTGTGAAAATTCAAATCCCATTCGAAGTTCTCACACGGAGCAATAACTCAGCACCCATCTAATTGAGTCAAGTGACTTAATTTTACAAGTTCAAATGCATAACCATATTGACAAGTCACAGAAAGCATACATATATACAAAATAAAAAGGCTCACACGGAGTTGAAAGCAGATTGAGGTTCATTTGTGGAGTAAACATTCCCAGTCTTCTTTGATACCACCCACCCATCAATGGCACCATCTCGGATTGCCTTGGCTACAATGCTGGGTTCAGTGAGTCCAACCTCAGCTTGTGAGCAACATCAACAAGTAAATGGGAGGATAAGAGATGCTTATATTGCAAAGCCCTGTCCTGATGGCATTATGTCGCAACCACACAATGAGATTGTGAGTCCTGTGTGAGCGAAAGTAAATAATGCTGGTGTAATAATCAACCACATCCAGTTCAGAATGGCTTTACCAACTGAAACATTTTACAGGTTTGCTCCGTTAAATACAAACACAAGAAGATCTATGATACTATCATATTCTGATCATTTACAAACTTTTACAACAAAACTACTGATTTCATTTAGAACAACACAACATACAATTCTTCTAAATTATATCCCCAAACTCCACTGGAGATAACTGTGCAGCGTATTCATCACTATAGCATGAGAAGTTTAAACATCTATTAGTTTCCCGCAGATACCTCTCTAAGAAACTGAAATTCCATTACTGACATAAGGATATCTTCGATATTTTAGTACAAATGCATACCCTTGTAGTAAGGAATGCATTCCTAAGAAACAATAAATTTCCTCATAAACCAATAAAATGGTACAAGGAGGTCAAAATGACTAAACGATACATGAATCTCACTATGTATGTGACACAAAATGGCATACAATATCTCATTTTATGGTCAGGAGTAGTGTAAATGGGCTACTATATCTTAAGTCAAAAATTAACTTCTTATCTACTTTCCAAATCTGTAGATGTTAATCTTTGAAAATCCAAACCAAACTACACTAAGTCAGTCTATACAAATATCGAACAGTTCATGGGCATTACATGGAACCGAAACAATGAAAATCTACCTCATGAATGGAAATAAAACAAAATAATAAAGACTTATTTACAAGTGCCCAATCTTGTCCCAACATAACCTTAAAGAACTACAGATAAATAACTTTGTTTTACTTGCATTCATTAGCAGTGATTCCTCAAGAAATCTATAGTGATTTTGTTTAGTGTAGTGAAAGGGGGTTTTACAACTGTTACCCATTAGATTAAAATTCCTTGTCTAATTAAATAAAACAACATCAACAATTGAAAACAAATTATACCCTAATAAAATTAAAACGTAATCTCGATTCTCCTCACTATCAATATAAACCATACCCATTGAAATGCTTCCAAAACAAAAAGCAAATGACCATAAACAAACTCAAATTCTAATCCACCGAGGTTTTGGAACTACGAAAATCGTTTTTCAACTCCTTTGTCCTTTTCATACATAAAGCTTTAGATTTACCTGGAACAGCAACTGCAATCTTCTCCCATCTCATTGCAACATCCTTAGGGATAGCTTTCAAAGCATTAAGAAGAGCAACATCTTCAGCAGAAGTCCAATTTGAATTTTCTTTCTTGTCATCAATAATCAATTCAAAATCCCCATTTGATTCTTCCACAAATCTCTTATCTAATGACTTTCTCTGTTTCAAAAACTGAGAAAATGAATCACCACTACCTATTTTCCTTTCTGATAATGATTTCCCCATTTTAATCACACTTTCTAATCCATGCCTACCTTGAAAAGCTTCAGTAATCAATTCCCATCGTTTGGGTTCTCCAACTGGATGTTTCAAAATATGTTTCTTCAATATCTCAAAATCCTCATCCACCCATTCTTTCTCTTCATAAACCACATCAGTAGTATTTGTATTCATCTTCAATTTCTCAGAACTCTTCACATTAACATCCCTGAGATCGTCATCTTTCTTAAATGTTTGATGTTGTTTCCGATTAAACCCTCTTCCCTTATCCCCGATTTGATCTGATTCATCCTCTTCATTTAGTGGTTCAAGGATTTGACCTTGACCAACACGAATATCACCAGCAGTGATTGAATTAGGAGCAAATGGACCAACAATTAGTGAAAGAGAAAACCAAAATAGAATGAATTTTGGGGTTTCAGATTCAAAAATAAATATTGATATAGTAATCAGAATTATAGAGATGATGATGCATGAAACTGCTAGGGTTTTGTTTACTTTAAGGGTTTCAGGTTCTGTTTTTGTGGATGCCTTGGATTGAAACATGAATCTAGAAGGTCTACTTTCTTCGTCTAAAAACTCCATCGCTCGCTCTGACCTTAATCTAAATTAGACACAGAGCGAATGAGAAAGTCAACTATATAGAGACCCTGAAAGTGAAAACTGTTTCTGGTTCCGATTCCGGGTATGGGTGCGGTTCTTGGATGAAAACTGTTTCCGGTTCCGATTCCGGGTATGGTTGCGGTTCTTGGATGAATCCGATTTTTGTTGAGTCTGTATCTGACTCAATGTAGTTAATTTCGGATATCGGTCTCGTCTCAGGACCTTGACACCTTGATAACAATATCTCGGGAAGATTATCTGTGAAATATCGGGAATTCCAAATCTTATATCCAAATTTTATACATGTGAATGCCAAGAATTAACTATATTTTTGTTGATTTATTACCAAGAATCTTAACAACCGTATACTTTAAGAAGAGATCATATTAGTATATTACAATTCTAAGTTCAAAATTTCAAAAATTTTGATTATACAACAAACATATACCTTGAATATCGGATGAATCTCGGTCGTATCGGCCGATACGACGATATTTAAAGATTCGTCGCGCTCTTGAAGCGATATCCTAAATATCGCCGTTATCGCGGCCGTAACGGCGGATATTGATCATATAGGTCTGACTCTTTATTATATGCATCTTAAGACCATTATATGTGTTTCGTAAGTGTCTAAATCTTAAGACCATTATATGTGTTTCGTTGGTAAATTACCATTGTTTGTATTTGGTTATGTACATCTCTTCCAAGATAGTAGGAATTGAGATGACTGCTATATTATCATCTCCATAAAGATATAAATTCGAAAGGCTTAGCCTACGAGGAAAGAAGAAGTTATTACCTTAGAACTGCACTAACGTAGGTCTCTCCTCTGTTAATTTCGAGTGGAAAAGCAGAAACAAAAGGGGTTGTCTCTTTTCTAAGGACGGAGACCGCACACAAAAGAAAAGATACCGTAACAGAAGTAACATTCTGAAAACTAACTGTAATATGTTAAAATATACGACCATAGATCAAACGTCACAAATGTCATAATAGAAGTCATCATTCTGAAAACTAATTGTGATATACGACCATAGCTCAAATGTCACGAATATTCATTACTTGGGAAAGCATTAAAACAAACCCAAAACCTGATACATAAAATGGATAATATAGGGAAGAGCATCCAGCACTTGTAGATCCATGGGTGAAGGCTGCTCTGCCAGCTCACTTTACCATCAGGGAACCACAATGCAATCTCCTTCCTTGCACTGTTCCTGCAAGAGTAACAACATGGTCGAAAATATCTTGTTATCTTATTTTCTGGAGTCAGGACTCAGGACCTAGTAGGCATGGTATTTTCTCATATAAAAAGTAAAACTCAGTAGCCATGATATACTTCCTGAGTATGCTATATGTTGTTTGTGTCACGATGTTTACTTAATACTTATTACATTCGTTTTCCTTTATTCCTCCTCTCGCTAATATTGCAGAATCGTACTGTCGATAGAAAACAAGATTACCAAATTAAGAAGTACCTTAGAGGTAGTGCGAATGCAGAAGATAAAGAAGATGCCATCAAAGAGCAAGCAGATACCTCTAACAAATCAGAGGACATACTGAGCTATCGACCAAATCCTGACATGATTAAACCCAAGTCGATCAATCCCAAGGTTTGTAAGACTAAACAAACACAAAAGTTTCAGTTGGTAACTTCTACTGATTTAAACTGCCTGAATCATTTTCCCTGAGAAAATTACATTATGTGTAGGGGGGTGATAAATACATGGCACCCAAGTTTGTTCCCACTGCTATGGAGGAAGAAAAGGTGTCTAAGAGTGAAAAGCTGACCGAGAGAAGGGACGAGCAAACTTTACGGCAGGCTAATCAAAGTACCTTTATGAGAGATTTGCTAAATAAGATGGAAGGGAAACCTGACGAGGTCAGTTGTGTATTTTTGTCACGCAATTAAGTTAATTAATAGATTATTATCTTTCTGAGAGGACTTGTGTTCAATCTTCTGTTCATCTCTAATTGGCTATGTCAAAATACAGGTACGGGAAGTTGTCAGAGCCGAAAGTAGGGAAGCCATTCAGTATAGGGAAAAGATGAACGAACGAGCAAGACAAGAAGAGGAAATTCTCACTCGTGTACCACTTACAAAGGCGGAGAAAAAGCAAGGAAAGCATTTGAAGAAGTCGAGAAACGGGTATGAGTAATAGATATTGCACTTGTAAATCATTAAATAGTACCAGTTATTTGTCTTGATGTTGAATTATGTATTAATCTGTGTTCATTATGATAAATCCCTACTTTACTTGACGTACCAGATTGGTTGGTTTGTCGGAAGATTTCTACGAGGATGTTAGAAGTTTACCTTTGAATGAGGATGGCGACGAAGGTCCTTCAAGCTTCAGTAATTCGAATAGGGCAGGGAAAAACATGTTTAAGTGCAAGGTATGTATATACTCTCTCTCTCCCTCCCTCCCTCTCCCTCCCTCCCTCCCTCTGACAATGCTTCTCACATTTGCAGAGGAGGCATTGATGTAAGGTCAACTGAAGCAAGTGTATATTTACCAACAACGCCTCAATTTTCGCTTCTAATATTTTCATGGCAATGGGCTTTTCTTTCTTAGACTTGGTTTTATTAATCTTACAAGTTAAAAGGCTTGTTTTTCTGAAGTGTATCAAGTTGCAAAATTTTGTTTAAGCGAGTAATATTTGATTTATAGATGGCAAAATAAACAACGTATAGAAAGATCTACCAGATTTATTGGAACCCGTTTTGATTTCCCCTGCTTCATCCGGTTGAGAGTATTGTGGTCAAATGTAACAGTGAAGGAGGAACATATAATGGAAAAAGAAATGGAGGAGTATTAAAACGATACACAACAGCTAAAATTGGATAGCTGGTAATTGATGTGTTAACCTTCTGTCCTTAATGACGTAACAAAGCCACGGGCGGGGATGGGCAAACTAGGCTTGGGCTGACTTATTTCTGTACTTTCGAATGTTTCTCTTAAGGAAAATATTACCAAATATTTTCTCTTAACGGTTTATTTATTTTATGGGAGGGAGTATCCTTGGAAAATTACATTTTTTTACCAAAAATTTCTTTCACGACATAATGACACATTGACAATGACATTATGTTACAAGAACCTAGACTTTCCTTCTTAGGATTATTTTCTCCTAACAAATAAGATTTCGAGCTTACCTTCTTAGGATTATTTTCTCCTAACAAATAAGATTTCGAGCTTAGTTGTAAATCTTCCCGGAAACAATTATTATCATGTCTTATTTTCCTTTTTTTTCTTTGTTTTGCACAAACCTTCCAGAAACAATTATTATCATGTCTTTTTTTCCTTTTTTTTCTTTGTTTTGAGCTTTATTTGTTTATTCTCTTTCCGTTCCTATTGCTAAATTTAGAAAGTGGGTGGCTGTTGTTGTATATCAGAAAATCAAGTAGTGCCTCGCAAAAAAAGTTCTTATAAATACCGTTACGCCTTTGGTCGTAAATCTTTAAATAGCACGTAAGGCCCACAAGTGGTCTTAGTGGGAGTGCGCAAGTAATTTTGACTGTCCAAGAACCCTGCAGTCTGCATCTCGCGCAACATTACTAACACCTGCTGCCCCTGATTTCCAGTAGAAGCTCATCACAGCATAATAAAAGCTCGTTTATTTCAGGGGGAAGAAAAAAAGTCCATCACCCTGGATCACTGAATATCGTGCTTTATGTATCTATTTCCCTCAATTCCTTCCGTGAAAAGTAGTAAAAGAATGAAACCTAGAGATTTTTAAACTCATCTCCAGAGAGTGTTTAATAGTGTAATTCACTAAGTAGATATATTTATTGCACACATTTTTCCTGACCCCCCAAGTATGAAATGCATTATGAATATCAGAGAACAAAATTGGCCAAGACTTGAGATGTTACTTGGGATTCTTGACAGAGAACAATCGATCCCATGTATGTGGAAGACATAAATATACCAGTCTGTCACTACTAGACACATCCAGTTTATCAGAGACATGTGCACGAGTTTTGTGCAGTTACCTGTGCGACTATATGTTGTGAAGGAAAGGATTAAAATTGATGCCTAAATCTTTAGCCCACCTACATTTTGTGAAGTAAAGCAATCATGCATAAAAATGATTTATAAATATTCAGCCTTTATGTTGTAAAGGAAACGATACATGCATATTCAGCTATGCACCCTTACTGTTACCAAACTGACTTGCTTTCACTTTAAAGTTAAAGATGGAGATTTTCATAGTGTTGGAGGCATGGCATTTTATGTGCTATGAGGATCGACAACTATCGAGTGTATATGTATAATTGAAGCTCTATCACTCACATAGAACTTAACTGTACATATGTTACCCTAATATTGGTCCTACATTACCAAATTCAAGGGACCTGATCAAAATGAAATTGATAAAATCTGTATAAAGAAGTAGAGAAAAAAATATCACTTTAAAGATAATAAATTTTTAAGATCCAAATCCTATTTCTTATGGAATGTATGGGAATGTAATGAATAAGAATGAACATGAAAGATTAAAACTTACAGGCTGAGAGGAAAAATCATAATAAGATGATGACTACAACAATTCATATGGTGGTGATGGTGGCTGTTGTGGTAGGGTGGTGGCGGTTATGAAGAAAGGAGCTTTAGCGCCATTTGGATTTATTGGTCTTTATAGGTACTATGGTTGATTTCTCTTGAAGCGGCAGCACCACTTCCTGGCAAAATGCGAGTTAATAATTACCAAATAATGTAGAATTTAATACCAAATTTACCCTAACACAGAACAGAAACTCTAAAACAGTGAGAGAGAAAAAATCTTGGCCAAATGCTGGTGTAATGATCAACTTCAGAAAGGCTTTACCAACTGAAACAATTATCAGGTTTTCCTGGTGAATTACAAAAAAGAAGAGTTCTATGATACTATCCTACTCTGTTCATCTACTAACGTTTACAACAACACTGCTAATTTCATTCAGAACAACACAACATACAGTTGTTTTCAATTAAATCCTCAAACTCCTGCTCGATAAACTATCAGTGCAGCGTATTCATAACTATACCATGATAAGTTTAAACATTTATTAGTTTCCAACAAATACCTCTCTAAGAAACAAAAATTCCATTCCGAACGTAATTGTATCTTCGATTATGCAAGTACAAAATGCAAACTCTTAACAGTAATGAATACATTCTAAGAAACAATAAATTTCTTTGTTAACCAATGAAATGGTATAAAGTGGTGAAAATGACTAAACAATACATGAATCTCATTATGAATGGCCCAAGGAACATTAAATGGCATGCACTATCTCGTCTTATGGTCAAAATGTATCACATTAACAGTGAGACTTCAAAGAAAACATCATGTGTAATCAAATAGCTATACCTTATACTTGTCAGAGGAGAAATATTTATACATATGAACTCAATCCGCTTTCGTAATCTCCAAGTCATTGGTTGGGTCGGCCGCCAAATCTTCATCGTAACTGGCAAACTTTTTGTAATCCGCATGAATGTAGTGCCTATGCATGACATACACATTCTTCATGACTTCATTGACCGCTGCCAGAGGGTCTTCTTCATCACTATACTTGATTATAACGTAGTCCTGGTTGAGGAAAAACTGATTAGCTGCTAGTTATAACTAACAATAATCACAAATCAGAGTTATTACAAATAAAAAAGTTACAAAACTGAAATAACATACTGTTATAACGAGAGATCAAACGAGAACGATAAACAGATAAAGAACACAGGGATTTAACGTGGTTCACTAACTGTTACGTTAGCTACCTCCACGGCAGAGAAACCAGAGTTTTATTGCTGAGCAGAATACCAAAGATACTTTCTCTAGGTACAACGTATGCCTATATATAGGGCAAAGAAATAAACCCTAATTCGACTAGAAAGCGGAAAACAATCCCAGTCATAATACATTACGTATACCGTTTAGGCGGGGGGCGCTGCCCCCCTAGCCCCCCCCAGCCGGGGGCGTCGCCCCCTAGACCCCTGACTCGCTGATTCAAGGCATATCAACAAATCTC
>JAJJMC010020972.1:3876508-3937216 GCA_023531435.1 Papaver californicum | reverse complement strand
TTGTCTACAAGATCTCTAACCCCATTGTTGCTGCAGTTGAGGATTAATCTCAAATTGAGAACTTCAGAGGTGTCATATTGTTCTTCAATGTTCCACCCGGATGATTAAATTTCGCACTCAAGTAAGGTACGTAGCTACTTATCTGCTTCGCTCGTTAAACTTTAAAATTATTTTTCTGCCTTGTACAGGGTTCATGGAGGTAACACACCTTATCTTTGATCACTATAAAATCCTTATTTCAGGTAAGACTTTAATGCGATCACAAGTTTACTTAAAATGGGTTGGCTGAAACTGATGGATTTGTTACAAGTACAAAAGGGTACGAATTTTTCTTACTTAAGCTGAGGATGTTCATGTGAAAGAGGATACGCGTGATTCTGTTGATAAAAGTCCGGGCAGTGCACCAGAAACTTTCTTACGGGAAATCAGCTGTCAAGATAAGCGCAGAAGAATTTGGAGGGAGGTGTGGCATATAGAATCTTCCAGTTGTAGTGAACCATAGACCTCCGTAAATGAAATCCATTTTAGACCAGTTGAATAAAAATACAATCTTTCGAAAAAAGAGAATTGGCATATGTAGGAGTCTATAGTGAGCATCATTATCTTTTCAATAATACAGAAAAAAGAAAAAAACTTTCTGATATGGAAGAAGAAAATCTAGTAACTACACTAAGGAGCTCAATGGGAATGTTGGGTATTATCTCGTTTTACATGTCAGTTTGATACAACCTCCTTACTGCATTACCATAAACATGAAGACAACAAAGAGTTACAAGGAACTAAGAATAACCCTTGTTTTAAGAACAAGCATTCAGATACCATTGATGGTCAAAATTTCCTTTTTGCATGATTGAATATTTTGCCAAAGTACATTTGTTCAACTTACAAAGATTAACAAATAAATAAAAATCTATTAGTCTTCGAATCATGCGGCTCAAGTTGTCTTCTAACAGTCTTCTAACATAAGGAGGATCTGTTGCAAGCACAGATAGGGTGTTCTTCAAAGTGTGCATATTGTTCAAAAATGATAATCCCATATCTAAGTCTCCTATTCTCTCTAAAATAGGCATCCACGTAAACCTTGTAGATTTAGCCAGATGACCTCTCGTCTTCTGAAGATGACTCCAACTGCCCCTGCTACATCCAGAAGACAACCTGCTGAACGTGCTTCGATAAGAGTATTGCTCCAAGTAGATGATGCTGCCTCATAACTTGTGGAATCATGTTGTCTCTTAACACAGATACATCCGCTGACGTTCTCCAAAAGATTTCCTA
The DNA here is from genome assembly GCA_023531435.1 of Papaver californicum. Taxonomy (NCBI): domain Eukaryota; kingdom Viridiplantae; phylum Streptophyta; class Magnoliopsida; order Ranunculales; family Papaveraceae; genus Papaver; species Papaver californicum. Next base: position 3,935,941 of record JAJJMC010020972.1, on the reverse strand, counting down.
TGATGATTCAACATGACAATTGCGCTAGGAATTTAGGATCAAAATCATCAAAATCGTCATCACTTACGGAATAGGTTAAATCTTTAACATCAGAATCCCAAATAGTTGGATGTTTAAAATGATAAACACCATCATAGTGTCACTCTCGGATTCAACATCAGTTATAGGATAGGCTACATCTTCAACATCAGAATCCCAAATAGTTGGATGTTTTGACATACTAAAATCCAAAGAGGAAAGAGATTGATTAAACTCACCAAACGTACAATTTTCACTTTCCAAGCAGCATATTTTTCACTACGCCTGGCAGCCACAATAGAGCCTTCAGGATGAAACTCAAACTTTCCATGTATTTAATGTGCTTCCTCTTAAAATAATCAAAAACTTTTCATCGTAATCAATGCAAGGGTTCCCTAAAAGAACATAACAATACGTACGAGTCTGATATTCTTTCCTGTAATTAGAAACAGGGAATCCTTTCAAAAGTCATTTGTGATTTCAGAAAAATGATAAAAATAATTTGTCAAAAAAAATGATAAAAATAGTTTATTCGGTAGGATTGTGGAGATTTGTTTTAGATTTAATTTAAATATTAAAATAAAAAACTCAATTAAAAGTTAATTCAAGAATCAAAAGAAAACTGAGACTAAAGATTCTACCATTAACCAATTTTTAATTGATTCAATTTGGAACAATAACTATACAACTCAAATATTCAATTTGATTTTAAAATATTACCAACAAGTAGATTTTCGAAATAATAGTTGTAAACCAGAAGCATGGGACATTAAGAGCCCTAGACTAGGCATGAACCATCAAACGAAATCACAACAATTTAGTAAAAATCATTTAATCAAGTTTAAATCAATGCAAAAATCATAAAAAGAATTGCAAAATTAATTAAATAAGAATTATACCACTTTATTATTGGAAAAATGGCTTCCTATGTCACCTCAGCAATGGGGTTTAGCTCCTTATATCAAACACTCTTTCAAAATAGTTGTTCATAGCTCAAAGTGTATAAAGAAAAAAGGAAAAAAAAAATAGATTGACACAATTGATTTGATACGAAATAGGTGTTGCAAACTGTTTGTCTTCGGTGGTAAAAGATTTAGATTTACTTCCCGGTATACGACTAATTCTAGGTGATGTGGAGGAGAAGAAATAGGTAACGGAAATAACAACAGTCCTAGAATGTGGTCAGTTGGTCTTCTTCTTTCACGAAAACTATTTTTTTTCTAAATTTTTCTCTTGACTCCGGGATCATTTTTTCTTCCATATCTTTGCTATTTAAGAATTAGTAAATCCTAATAACCCTTATTAATTGATAAGGACCCAAAGAAATAATCCAAAACAACTTACAACTTGTGTTAATCCGAAACAGAAAAGAATTCTCTTTTCCGGCCTCCAACTCGAGTTTCACCCATGAATCATGGCGTGAAAGGCTCTGTTTGACGTGTATTGATCCTATTTTGGTTTCTTCTTCACTTGGATATAGTCGAAACTCTTTTAAACTCCAAAAATGTCGCTCCCAAATCAACCAGGTAACTTTCACGCGTAAAGGATTTTTTCCGGCCATTTCCGGATTTGAATTGAAAGAGAAGGGTGCCCCTAATCATCTAGGTGGTGCCTTTAGTAATTTTTTCGCGTGTCTTTATCACTTTTTTAATCAATTTTTTCAAAAATGTTATTTCCCAAAAATACATACAAACATATAAAATAACACAGTAACTATCAAATTGAACACTAATAAAATAGATAATTTAAAATATTTTAGATACTAAAATGTGTTTATCAGTCACAACAACTGACTTTTCATCATCAAAAAGATCATTAAAAATAAATATACATAAATAACATTATAAGTCACTTACCTTATCACTGATATTGAATGAAACAAAGCCACGACAGCTAGAGATATCGCTAGGAAAGAGAGCCTTAATTCCTTCCTTCGGAACTTTTAAAGGTAAAATAGAGATTCAGAACCCTGCCAGATATTGGCTGAGAAAAATGGATGTTGCACGCATCCATGTTCATTCATCTACCATCTTTTCTTGATCCCTTTTCTTCTGTTACTAGCCTGCTTCCTAATGAGATATGAGTGTAGAACTCAGAAACTTCTGTTGTTCCATAACCTGTCCAGCAAAGAAAGATTAAACTTCTATTTTCTGCTATGCAAATTTTGAGACCTTTATAACGCATTCAACTAGAGCAGCAATATAAAGGATTTTAAAACATATTCCTTCCGTCTAAGAATAGGTGATCTAGTTCAAGTTTGCACAATTTTTAAGGCAAGGAGGAGAGAGAAGTATTTTTAAGTATTTTTTTCAATTATACCCCCATAAATAATAATTAGTAAAAATTTAGAAATAATTTATCTCTCAAAATATACTACGGATATTCGTAAACTTTATACCTTTAAAAAACATTTTAAAACACCTAAGAAACAAATATAAACATGACTATCAAATTATATATATTTTTTATACTAAAAATAACCAATTGAAGGGATGGTTTTAAAAATATTCCCTTATTTAATAATGTAGGTCACCTGGACAAAACTAAAAAATGAATAGGTCATCATATTTGGACAGAGGGAGTATTATGTAAATTTTATGGAGTTTTCAAAATCCATATAGAGTAAGCTATACATCCTTATTGTTAAGGATACTGAATTGCTTTCATTTTAAGGTTAAAAGATGGAAATATTCAATGTGCTGCGGCATGGCATTCAATGTGATAAGAAAAAAAAAGCAACTCTGGAGTGTACATGTATAATTTTAAGATCTCTCACTCACAGAAACCTTAACTGTACATACATTACCCTAAAATCTGGTCCTAGATTATCAAATTAAGTCGACAATGAAACAAAAGGTTGATCCTGATCAAAATCGAATTAATAAGATAAGTAGATCCAAACCCTAACTTCTTATAGAATGTACGAGAATGTAAAGAAAATCAGTGAAAACGAAAAGATTTAAATTTACAGGTTGAGAGGAAAAATCATTATGCGACTATTAGGTGAAGTCGTCCCTCTAGAGTAAATGTAAGGGCTCCCAAACAAAACTAGTATAACACATTCATTTGGTGGTGATGGTGGTGGGGATGTTGTGGAAAATGGAGCTTTTAGTACCGGTTGGATTAGGGAATTCTTTGTCTTGATAAGTATTATAGTTGATCTTTCGCAGCTACTTCCTCTGCGAGATTTTTTCTGTCATTTAAAAAGGTAAAATGCAGGTTACCAAATGATGTAGAATTTGAAACCAAGTTTACGCTAACATAAAATCAAAACCCTAAAAATAGTAAGAGAAAACAAAGGTCTTGGACAAATCCAGTTCAGAATGTCTCTACCATCTGAAACATCTTACATGTTTACTCTGTGAGATACAAGCACATAAAATTCTATCTTACAAGTTTGGTTTCAGTGTTCCAGCTAAAGGTGGAATTTCATCTTTTAAAAGTTCAATCATGTCTAGCTCTGATTTTGTTCTTTCTTTCTGAAGTGCACCTTTAGCTTTTCTTCTTCTATTTTTCAGCATCAGAGACAAATAGTAGCATTAGAGACAAGTAGTTAGGCAATTTTTATAAAGCTCCCTCATTCTATGTTCATTCCATGACTGCAATTCAGGCTCCCTTCCTTGACCACATTATATTGTCTATTCCTATGTGCCATTTATAAATTTTAACAAAATGTTTCTAAAAGTGTAGACTCTGTTATAGGTAGATGAATAGAATAAACAAGTAACACAAGTAACCAAAATGCAACACATTAAGAATCGGCGTCTCATCTTACCCTAGAGGAACAAACCTTAATTCTCATCTAATTTAAAACAAATCATACAATTCCGTTCACCAACAAACTTTTAAACAAAACTACTGATTTCATTCTGAACAACATACAATTGTTCTGAATTTAGTCCTCAAGATCCTACTGGAGATATATATGCAGTGTACTTATAACTACAGCATGATAAGTTTAAACATCTACAGTATTAGTTTCCTACAGATACCTTCTAAGAAACAGAAATTCCATTTCCGACATAATGATATCTTCAATTATGAAGTACAAATGCAAAGGCTTACAGTGAAGAAAACATTCTTAAGAAACAATAGATTTCTTCAAACCAATCAAATGGTATAAAGAGGTGAAAATGACTTAACAATATTGCATGAATCCTGTGTTACAACGACACCCCTAAAAAAAAATATTCAGCCGTGTCAATACGTATTTACACGGACACGCGTATTAATACTCCAATACTTCAAGATATAACTCAGTTAGAAAACTTCGACTAAATTATTAGATATCAACAGCTATCAAGATAAATCAATACCTTAATATTAGGAAACTCAGATATTTTATTAGATTATAAGTTTTAACTCTAATAACAAAATATTAGTTCCAAATCTGTCCAATGATCTTGCTCTAGACTTTCTCTCTTTTTATCCCGACTTCTTCTCTCCGGTGAAGTTTATGTAATTTCTTTTGGATTAATCATATATATTATACGCATATATCTTGCAAATTCACTACTTGTTATAGTTATGTATATATGTTAAACTACTAAATTCAATGATATTCATATTGTGTGTGCCGCGTCCACATATTTTAATTTTTTAAGTTATCGTGTCGAAGTAGCGTATTGGATACAAGACACCGACACCGTGTCCATATCGTTGTAACACATCATGAATCTGACTAAGACGTGACATAATATTGCATACACACACTATCTTACTTTATGGTTAGAAAAATGCATCATATTATCAGTGAGACTATGACAAAAACATCAAATGTATTCGAATTGTTATACCTAACAATAAAAATGTAGTCCAATTTTTTTAAGAAGGGAGATATAGGGGCTCCAAAATTGATTTAGGGGCTCCTTTAATAAGACGAAATAGGGACATTATGAAGTAAAACACAAAAACCCCTTATCCATAATATTTTCACAATACCCAAACCACCCCTTATTAATAATCTTAATTACATAAATTAGTTAAGATTAATTTAAACTAATCATGATTAATTAAACATAATCTTTTACCTAATCAAATGATTTAAAAAAAAAATTATTTGAATTTGTGTTTGGTGGAAAGAAAAACTTATTGAAATCACGATTTGAAAGATTCAAATTTTGTTGTTCAGAGAAATTTACGGTTGGGTTTCATGTCGAACCCAACCGTAACCATAAGAAAACCGAAGAACACCAATTTTTAGCCAGATTTACGGTTGAGTTTTAAACAAAACCCAACCGTAAATCAAAGAACAATGATGAACACCAATTTTTGGCCAGATTTACGGTTGGGTTTTCAACAAAACCCAACCGTAAATCAAAGAACAGTGATGAACACCATGTTTTGTGCAAAGTTACGGTTGGCTTTTAAACCATACCCAACCGTAAGTAGAAGAAAATGATGAACACCATTTTTCCAAAAGTTACGGTTGGGTTTTAAAGGAAAAACCAACCGTAACTCATCCTTTTGAGGATTGATTTTTTTTGTAAAATTTGAGTTTTACAAATTAAAATTTTGAAATAATTCAATCATTTTTACTAGATTGAAGGTAAATTGGGTGTTCGAAACAAAGAAAAAACGAAAAACACACAAATTAGATAATCCAAATTTGTGTTATCCAGTAGAATTTACGGTTGGGTTTTGGCTTATAACCCAACCGTAACAGTTCTGTTAACATTTGTTCCAATTTCAACACATGATTACGGTTGTGTTTTTCCTTAAAACCCAACCGTAGCCAGTAGAACTTACGGTTGGGTTTGGCTTATAACCCAACCGTAACATATTCTGTTAATTTTTGTTTCAATTTCAACACAGAATTACGGTTGGGTTTTGCCTTAAAACCCAATCGTAGACAAGTTGTGGTGTTTGTACAAAATGTATTACGGTTGGGTTTAGTTATCGGATCCAACCGTAAATGGTCCTGTTAACTGTTTTTTGATTTTCAATATACTCCAAATTGGGTTTAAAACACAACTTTGTAACTTATTCCTTCTATTGTAATAGATTTAAAGTAGTACATTAAAGGAAAAAAACAAAGGAAACGAAATACAATATACCATTGGATGATTACACTTAAACACTTAAAGATAATGGCGATAATCAAACACCCGACTTGTTTCCATAATACGGTAGCAATCTGTATGCTTGAACTCCTCCCCATATTTGATTCTATACTGCTCCATAGACAACACATGCTGAAAAAAACAAATCAATTATTAGTTTGAGTTTTTGAAATCTCTTTTTAATTAACGATTTATTAATCGACAAACTTACTCTTTCTGCACCGTTCTCGTAGGGATTTGCTTCGAATCTCATTTGCTTTTCCAGTTTTAAGTTGTTCATTTGTTGATACAACGTCTCTAACCGTCTCTTGATGGCTCTCTTTCTGAAAACCCAACCGTAATATCTTTAGAAAATTATGTTTTGAGGTTCTTTATTTACGGTTGGGTTTTAAGCCAAAACCCAACCGTAACCAACCTTTGTAGCTTTGAGTTTTAAGGTCAAATTAGGGTTTCAAAATCAAAAATTTGAACTTATTCAATCATTTTAACTTGATTGAAGGTAAATTGGGTCATTCAAACAGAAAAAACGAAAAACAAACAAATTAGAGAATCAAAATTAAAGTTATCCAATAGAATTTACGGTTGGGTTTTGGCTGAAAACCCAACCGTAATATCATAGGAAAATTATGTGTTGAGGTTCTTTATTTACGGTTGGGTTTTAGGACAAAACCCAACCGTAACCAACCTTTGTAGCTTTGAGTTTTAAGGTCAAATTAGGGTTTCAAAATCAAAAATTTGAACTTATTTAATCATTTTAACTAGATTGAAGGTAAATTGGGTCATTCAAACAAAGAAAAAACGAAACACAAACAAATTAGAGAATCAAATTTAAAGTTATCCAGTAGAATTTACGGTTGGGTTTTGGCTGAAAACCCAACCGTAATATCCTAGGGAAATTATGTGTTCTGGTCATATATTTACGGTTGGGTTTTCGGCCAAAACCCAACCGTAACCAACCTTTGTAGCTTTGACTTTTAAGGTCAAATTAGGGTTTCAAAATCAAAAATTTGAACTTATTCAATCATTTTAACTAGATTGAAGGTAAATTGGGTCATTCAAACAAAGAAAAAACGAAAAACCAACAAATTAGAGAATCAAATTTAAAGTTATCCAGTAGAATTTACGGTTGGGTTTTGGCTGAAAACCCAACCGTAACAATATAAGTACAAAAGGTGGTCCATATGTTACGGTTAGGTTTTAAGAAAAAACCCAACCGTAATACTCAAACCAAATTTTTATGGACGCTCTTTGTTACGGTTGGGATTTTTTACAAACCCAACCGTAAGTTGTTTTCAAAAATTGGCGCAAATTATTTACGGTTGGGTTATTTATTGAAACCCAACCGTAATATCCTGAACTATTCATCTTCTTCCCTTTGATTTACGGTTGGGTATTGAAAATAACCCAACCGTAATACTCAAGAACATGAAATATTACGGTTGGGTTTTGACACGGACCCAACCGTAATATCAACTGTGTGCAACATTTTTTTCCCAAAATCATGATCAAACATGCGAATAAATCAATTACAAGTTCTAAGAATACATGGGTTTTCTACAATACCTTAGATACACCATTGTTGGACTTTTCGGTGCTTGATTTTGCTTGTCACTGTCGATTTCTTGTTGAATCTCTTGATTAGGTTGAAAGGAGCAGGGTTCATTGCCATCACTGCTACCTTGAACGCCTTTAGTATGCTTCTTCATCTCGAATTGTTGAGTTGAGTTTAATCGTCGATGAATTTTGCGAATCGGCGATGAATCGAGGGAGATTACGGTTGGGTTTTGATAGGTTTTCTTTTGTTTAAGTTTTTAAAAGTTATGAATTTTGTTAAAAGAGTTTAGGTTTTAATTGGTATAAGGGTAAAATGGTCATTTAACAAAACCCCCCTAGGACATCCCTTATCGTAAAAATGGATCACCTCAGCTCAACTAGGAGCCCCTCACTCAAATTTGGAGCCCCTATATCAACCTTGTTTTTTAAAGTTCCCCCGTTCTATGTCATTCCACAACTGAAATTCAGGCTTCTTCTCTTGACCATATTGTTTATTCCTATATATCATTTATAAAGTTTAACAAAATGCTTCTACAGCCTAGACTCCTTCATAAGTAAATGAATATAATAAACAAGTAAACAAAATGCAACACATTATTAGAGGTTTCCATGTCTTGAGAAAGGGTGTCTCATTTTACCCTAGAGGGACAAACCTGAATCCTCATCTAATTTAAAACAACACAACATATCACCAACAAACTTTTACAACAAAACTACTGATTTCATTCGGAACAACACAACATATAATTGCTCTAAATTAAGTCCTCAAACTCCTACTAGATATATCTGCGCAGTGTATTCATAACTAGAGCACGATAATTAAGTTTAAACGTCTATTAGTTTCCTACAGATACCTCTCTAAAAAACCGACCACTTCCGAAATGTTGATGTCTTCGATTATGAAGTGCAAATGCAAACACTTACAGTTAATAATACATTCCTAAGAAACAATAGATTTCTTCGCAAACCGATTGAATGGTATAAAGATGTGAAAATGACTAAACGATGATACATGAATCTCACAAGGTACGATTACATTATCAGAATGCATACACACACTATCTCACTTTATGGTCAGAATGCATCACATTATCAGTACGATTATAACGAAAACATCAAATGTAGTCGAATTGTTATACCTATAACTTGTTTATCGAGACCATTGTATTGACTTCAGCTTTTAAGGAAGGATTTTCTGCTTTTATAGCTTCTTTCTCTTTCCTGATCTTTATTTTGTCTTCTTCAGTTTCAAATTATTTGATTTCAACTTGGAATTTACTTTCTCAAGAGACCGTAAAACTCAGCCAATATTGTTTCAGGGAGATTACCAAGTAGACTCCAGAAAGGCAAATTTGGTTCCTCAATCTCACGTGACCAGGTACCTGTCTTGCTTATAGCATCCCGGCTGATCACCAAACGTTGAGAGTTTAATAATTCCTAAAATCAGGAATGGTAGCTTTGAATGCGTTGAAATCGCTCTCTTTGTTATTGCTCAAAGAGAGATGCTCAGAGACGTGCTTAAGAATTAAAAAAAAACATATAATTGAACTGAGATAACCTAATCATTTTTCAACTTCATTTGGGAAAGAAATGGAAAGGCCAAAAGCTCATATATTTTGTCTTTAAAAGTTTTTAGAGGTTTTGAAAGAAATTATAAGCAATTGTATTTCTGAAAAGAATGTTTACAGAGAAACTGCTTTACCAAATATAAAGCTCTGCTAACATAAGCAACTAAAGCTAACGTACACATGATACCCACACATAACACTCACACATGTAAACTGCACACAGAGAACTCACACATGTGGAACATAAGCAACTAACTAACTAACTTTTAACACTCCCCCTTAAGCTATGTATCAGCAAGATACATAAGCTTGACATAAAGAGACTTGAATAGAGAAGTACACAAACCCTTGGTAAACAAGTCTACCAGCTGATGGATAGATGGAACATAAGCAATCTTCAGAAATTCCTGTGAAACTAACTCCCTGACAAAGTGATACTTCACTTCAATGTGTTTGGTTCTAGTATGAAAACTGGATTAAAAGCCAAGATAGATTCTTAATAAAAATGTTCAATGTAAACAAAATCAGGTTTTATGAAACCTAAATCTCTAGGTTAGGAACTTCAATTGCTGAGTTGATCTTTAAAATCTCCTCTCGAGTAACAGAATCTTGAACATCTTGTATCCTCTTCTCGAGTTCTGGTGGTTCTTGTTCCTTCTCATCAAGTTTCTTAATCTTTCTAGATTTACACTCATTTTCTAAAGAAATAAATAAATAACTGAAGATTGCTCTTAAATCAAGCTGCAGCAATCTTAGATCCAATTTCATTTTCTCAATTGATTGAGAGAAATGGGAGCAGACTTATCTTCAAGTAGTGGACAGTGGAGACTAATAGTCAATTTAGAAAGACAGAGATAACAATTTTAAACACTAACCGATCAAGTTATTCGAACCCCTGCTTGTACGAGGACACCATAGGTGGGATGATAATTTTAGAACCCTGTTACAGGGCTGTAGATTTTTTTTATGGGGACTTACAGGATAACAAAATAGGATCATCGGGAAGTAAAAAACCAAAAACCTTTTATCCTACTATTTTCTATAATACCTAGACTACCCTAGATTAGTTAGTGTTAATACTAAACTAATTAATATTTAATTAGTTGATTAGATTAATAAATTAGTTTATAGTTAGTGTCTTAAAAATCAAAATATTAAGAGTTCTTTTTCTTTGGTGGCAAGAAGAAGAAGTAGTGAAAAAAAAGTTTTTTTTTTTGAAAACCTAGAAATTTTGATTTGAACACCCAAATGACTGATTCTAACAAGAGTTATGAGGTATGTGAATCCTCATCTTCTAAATCTAACAAGATATTCATACAACAAAACAATGATCCAGAGATGAATGATTTTCTAGATAATCAAGAGTTTTTAAACCAAACTCAAGAGTATGAACCTTACTACGATTTTGAAGATCCAAGCCAAGAATATAAATAAAATGAAGCTCAAACTAGTGAGGTATACATCTAACTTAACTCTAATACTGTTTTTATTGAATGTAATTGCCTAAAGTACGTAGAAAGTTTGATTTTTGTACTAACAGAAAACCCCCAAATCCCAGCCGTAGGTTGATTACGGCTGGAAAATCATGGTTTCCTAACCATATTATAGATATACAGTTGGGAAAAGATGAACTCCCAGCCGTAATAGTAAGCATACAACTGAAATAATAAAAATTCATAGCCGTAAAAGTTAGCATAGGCTAGTTCATTCCATGAGAACCCAGCTGTAGGTGCATGGGCATATTAAATGATATCCACTACGGCTGGTAAAGCTCACCGTAAACCAAACTCATGGTCGCTTACGGTTGGCAATTGTAATAAATCTGCACGTAATAATTTTTTACGGCTGGAAAGGCCCACCATAAGAAAAACTAAGACTTGCTTACGGCTAGCTTTTGTACCAAAGCTTGTCATAGAAGAGTTGTTACAGTTAGATTTTTAGTTATCGACCCAACCGTAAGTAGGGTCTTGAGATGGTTTTTCATGTTTTTCTTAAATGCATAGTTTTCTTTTTCTAAGATGGAGCCCATACCTGATCCAATGAAAGATCAACCCCAAGATGTTAGCGAATTGAGTACGGATACAAGTGATCACTATGCCAATAACTTTGAATGGGTACATATAGACAATTCGAAGAAATGGGCTCGAGAACAAGGGTTGAAAAAGAGGTACAGTTCAAAACAATCAAGTAAGACCCACCCCCTTTCAAATGGTTTGCGAGCGTAGTGGGGGTTACAAGAGTCATAAAAAAGGGGTTTGTGTATAAACCAAATAGCACGAGGAAGAGCGGAGTGCAACATACAAAGAAGTGTGGTTGCCCTTTTAAGCTTCAATTTAAGTTCAACAAGGTCAAGAAAGTGTGGTTTATGAGTGAGGTGGTATCGGGATTTCATAATCATCCAATTCGGAGTTTGATCAACCATTCTTATGCGGCAAGGCTAAACCCCAAAGAGATGGAACTAGTAGATATATCGAGTCAACAACGTGCAAGACCTATTGATATCCTTTGTGGTGTGAGATATTAAACAAGAAAAACTCACCTACCTTGACTACCATTTACAATGCAAGAGAAAAATTGAGAAGTGAACAATGGCAAAATAAAGAGCTTATGCAACAATTATTGTATTTGGGAGAAAAGACAAACTACACGGTAGTGTAGGAGAAAGATGAGAATGGGGAAGTAATATATCTTTTGTTGGCTCATCCGGAGTTTGTAACATTGGAAAGATGCTTCCATCAAATTCTTTTTATGGATTGCACGTATAAAACGAATAAGTATAAGATGTCGATATTGAACTTTGTCAGGCAAACATCGACGAAGTCACCTTTTAGTGTTGGTTTTTTTAACAAGATGAGACAGAGGAAAGTTACATGTGGGCATTACAAAAGGTAAAGTTATTATACAAAGAGGGATATACTCGCAAGGTGGTGATTACGGATAAAGAGCAAGCATTGATGAAGGTGATAGAGCGTGTTTTTCCCGATGCACATCATTCTCTATGCACATTCCATATACGGAATAATGTCCAAACCAATTGCAAACCCAAAATGTACCACCAAGGAAAACCGAGATGGTGAGGATTAACAAACTACCGGTAGAGAAACAATAAGATGAAAAGACAAATTCGAGGAACGCGACAAAGTAGCCAAGGTAAAATGGGATAGTTTTAGCTTAGAGTGGAATGCTTTGACTTGGTCGATGACAAAAGAAATTTACTTTCGAAATGAGTATATGTTAATGGCCCATTGGGAAAGCTACCCGGATGTTCTAGAGTATTTAAAGAGACAATTGTTGCATCCCCATAAAGAGAAGTTTGTTAGCGCGTGGGTAAAAAAATATAAACATTATGACAACTAAGCGACTAACACGGTCGAGGCATCTCACAATCGATTCAAGAGGATGCTAAATGGGTGCGAGGATGGATTTGTTGTGTTGTTTCATGTTATGGAAGAGTACTTCAAGCGTGACCTTGAACGAATCAAAAGGCTATTTGAATTTAGCCGATCTAGAAAGCATGTTGTCTATTTGGACAACCCTTGGCTACGAGGAATAACATATTATGTCTATCATTGGGCCATTGAGAAGATAATGGGGGAAGTTGATGAGATGAAGACGCCCATCCCGGGTGAAGAGTGTATTTGTCCTAAGATGTCGGCTTTGGGACTTCCATGCCGGCATGTGATAGCTATGTATGAAGAACAACTGATCCAATCGAATATGTGGATCCTTTTTGGAGATAACTTTTATTCAACGATCCATTACCAAATAAAGGCTTAGGTGATGTGTTTTGCGACACCGAGGCTCACAAAGAATTGTTTGACGAGTACGCTTCATTGAATCCGTTCCAAAGATAAATTTGGTTGTAAGAGTTGCGGAAATTTAACCTCTCTTTCACCAGAGACAAGGAAAAGGTAGGCCTAGTACTAAAAAGACAAGAAAGGAAGAGAGAAAAGAGGCGAAGAAAATGGTCTAAGAGAATGCAAAAATGGGAGTCTCAGATCAAAGAGAGTCTTCGGTTTTTGAGCACTTGAGAGCCTTTAATGAGGAGGAGTATGTGCAAGGAAAAGCTAGGACCACAAACAAATGAAGCCGGAGTAAAACAGAAGAAGGCGGACCAAACGTTAGAAACATAAAAGGAAAAGGTCTGGAGCTTTTCTCCCAAGGAAGTTCAACCATTAAAAATGATTCTTCTAAAATTGGTATCAAAGATTTAGCAAGAAGGATGTATGATGTTAAAGAAAAATCTCCGTCGATTGAAGAAAATCCGGTACTGGTAGCATCAAATTATGAGAAAGATACAGTTCGTCTCGCAAGAGGAACAATGGTTGGCCCCCCTAGAGATGAGAAAAGTCAAACTTACCGAACTAGGTACGTTATTTGTGAAGAATACTTGGACTATGTCCCGAAATCATTCGGGACTATATTAAATCAATTGACGATGTAGACGGTGACGAGAATTGTGGTTTCCATGTTTGCGTAGAACAACTTGGAATTTATAGAGGGCTCGGAACTACAATGTTGAGGAATCCACCTACATAAGGCACATGATGTTGTGTGAACTCCGAAAACAACCGGATTTCTACAAGTCAATGATGAGATATGGGGAAGATGGATATCCATGCCAATTTGTGGCCACTTACTTGCCGAGGCAATCTCTTGTGTCGTACACTATTTTACGCTCGCAATGGTGTTCATAACCGCACCAACAAAAACCACATATATAGAAGAATTTTCTAATAGAAGTGTTTTCATGTCCCACGTACGAAAATGCATTTCAACGGTCTCCAATTAAAAAAAGATAGCACATTGCCTGCTTTGAGGGCCACGTGCGACAACGAGATCTCCAAGGGTTGGTGTAATAGGTTCGAGCACTAATTTGAACTTTGGAATGCGATGACCATGTTGAAACCAAAAAACAACCATGTGTAATTGAGTATATATGATGAATGGTGGTGAGTATATGATAAGATATGTATTTTGAATCACTCATTATGAATGAGAATATATTTTGGTAAATTGTTTCATGGTTTCCTGATGCGTGTCGTAAGTGCAACAAATTAATCAAGATATTTTTCATTAATTAACTAATAATATAGCGGTAGTAAGGATCGTTCCCACAGAAAGATGTGTAATTGATAGGTTATTTAGATTAACAAAACTAGATTAAATACTGAAAAGGGGGGTTAGTTGTTTAAAAAAATTAAAAATAATAAGAAAAAGATAGTAAGAAATAAATGTGATTAGGAAATCATTCGTCGTTACCAAACGTTGACTGAATTAGTATACTCATCTATCTTCGTCAGAATCAATTATCACCAACTGTAGAATAACATCTAGATCAGTGTTATCCCCAAAACTCCTTTTATCACTGTATATGGAAGCTCTCAACTACCATATTCTATTCAACTGAGCCACCAAGCAATAGCTCACTCAAGGTGTAACCCAATCAAACGTTTTAGGCTTTGTGAATTTAGGTTGATCCCAGTAGTTCAACTCTTAGCTCAAGGTCCACTTGCTGGTGTTGTCTCCACTTGCAATCGCTCCACATAATCCCTCTACAAGGTCTCATTACTTATCTCAGGGTTCAGGGTTCAGGGTTCAGGGTTCAGGGTTCAAGGTCTCATTACTTATCTCATAACTCAATACTAACATTAAACTGATCAATAGAATAATCCAATTGTACACTTGAAAAATCTAGAAATCAATGATAAACCCTAGATATAATAAAAACAAACAATAATGATAGAAACTCTGAATAAATTTATATAACTAATAAAGTATTACGCTCGGGATATTAAAATCATCCTTAACCAATATAAATTAGCTACACATAATAAAGTTCGTAACAAATAAATAAAAAATAGTAAAACTAGAAATTCAAACCAAAACAGCAAACAAAGACCAAGTTGGTAGAATGGTACTGAATATTGGAGACATTTAGTGGATGGACTGGTGGTAATGGGCTTGGTATTGTGAGATGGTTTGATGGTGACTGGTGGAACAGGTGTAGAAGGGTTTAGAAAGAATATGGGTTGGAGAGGAGCAAAAGCTCTTCTTTGTTGGAAGTGGAGAAAACAGGCGTAAAGGTGGTAGGTTTTTCTTCCTTGCTTTAATTGACTTATATAGCTCATTCCCTTAAGTGTTTAACACCGACTCAAAATCCAACTTTCCTACTTTCAATCAAACTCTTAAATATATCTTCAACTAGGTTCTCGGTAAAAAAACATGACCAATCTTTCGTGTCCTAGCTAACTCATAAATCCCTGACTTTTCTCTACTCTCAGGCGACCTCGATCTCTTCTATGTTTCTTATTCGGACCCATAGAAAACCATGGCTAGCTTCGACTGAATTCTAACAAATTCAAGTCTTAGTTCCTTCTATATCTCGACCACACCACTGCCGTAAACAAGCCATCAACTCGAGCTCTTCTTCTCGACTGCCACTTTCTCCTTCTCACTCTTATTCCATAAACTTCTCTCGAGTTTTTTTTCAACTCAACCCATCAGATCAGATCATTACTTCTTCTTTGCTCCCCACCTTCTCATTCTTCTCGGCTGAAATTAATCATCATACCTTCGTAGAATGGTTGGTGTCATTATACATATTTAGATGTTGGTAGCCCTGAGTAAATACGCTTGTGCCTTTATAAGAGTTCTAATTCAGTGACACCCCTTAGTAGAAACGCCGTTGCCCTTAGCACTTTCATTAAATCTTCTTTGAGATGTCAGTTCTAGGAAACCGACAAGCTTAACTTTTCGTTTTGCCCATAACTTTTGCATACGAAGTCGGAATAACTTCATTCTTTCGTCGTTGGCTTCGTTTCTTCGTTATCTACGTGAAGATGATAATAAATCCTGGATTTGGACGAGTTACACCTGGTATTTGGCTCTTCTTCACTTGTTTTGGATATTTTATCTACTAAAAGATAATTAAACAAAAACAAACGTAATATACAATAATTCACAAGAAATGTAGCAAATACTAGCATGAAATTGAGATTATAAATATGTAAAATATGCACTTATCAATTCCCCACACTTTTTGCTTGTCCTCGAGCAAACTATATATACTAAACTAACCTAAAGTAAAATACAACTCATTTTCATTGAGGACACGATTACACTTAGCATGTGCAACAAGCCTTTAAACCTCTAGGTGTTCCTAATGGACGAGTTATAGTCTCGTGAGGATTTAAAAGAGATATACCCATAAAACCTACTCCAACTTGAAAGTCACAAGCATCCAAAGAGCTATGAGGACATAAAGTTTCTGCATACTAATAATAAGAAGTTAGAAATTCCAAAGAACATTATTCTCATGCTTAACTCTTGATTTAGGATAAAACCACTGAAAGAATCCATCCTCGAGAGCGATGGAATAAGCATTCCGCCTCGACTTCTGCCTCACCAATAGGGTTTTACAAAGTTACACTCAAAAGACGCACTTTATGGTTCTCATGTGTGCAGGCAGGAATGAAGATAGAAATCCTGCACATGATGAATGGTAGGAAGGAAAATTAACCCTCTCGAATTATATGAAGATATTATCCCATAGAAATGTGGGACGAAAAAGAACCATTTTTTCTCTGATGATCTCTAAGTAAAGAAATCAACCACTATGTGATGATGGGAATACTTACTTACCTTCTCACCCAGTCTACAATCAACACCATTCTCACAGAAAATAAAAACGTCTTCGGTCTTCAACTATTGATGATGAATTCTTGAACTTCGTAGAACCTTAACAGTTGTAACGATTTTCCCCAATTCCTTGTTGCTTGAAACTTCTTTATAGATTTCTTCTTCCCCGCGTCCTTATTGAATGAATACAGAGGAAATATACACTAAAGTAATATAAAACATATACCTTTTTTTTTTTTTTTTAATCACTAATTTTTTTTCTGATTTTTTCTTTAATTTTTTTTAATATGCTAAATTTAAATACAAACTAACAAATGAAACTAATATGGCCATGGGAAAAGGACTTTACCACTTGATTCTTCACAACTTGTATTGTCTCAGTATCATAAACTTCATAAAAAATTCACATCTTTTGTTTTTCTTTCTTTTTTCACTTAGTCTTCAACTTGGATATAAAAATTTTACTCCTCTTTTTGTTGCTTGCAAAGCTTGACTGTATTTGATTTTCTTCGTGATTTTGATGTCGCTCCGCTTGTTGACATTATGTATTTTTAGTGCTGCTTTGTCGAGAGAATGGTGCCAACTGCAAACAAGACTACAAGATATAGTTAGCAATTCTGATGACACCCTCATGATTGATGGAATTAGCACTCAAGAGATCAAAAAGTAGTTCTAAAGGGGTACGAGGTTGAGTAACTCATCATTGTACTCAGAGTTTGCGCATATGAAACACTCTAAATGGAAAATTGAAGGTTTGGTGCCTCACTCATGGGTATTGAATGATCAGCTTCTCTAATACTGTATTCTCTACTGGCGGTTTAAGTCCATTTTTGTCGGCATTACCTCTCAACAACTAAGAATTCTGAAAATAATTATCTAATACTTCTAAGTTCGGTTATTTCGGTTAGAACTCCGTATGTAAACTTAGCTAGAAGTATACCAAGTGACTCTAAAATCTCTAAGATTTGGAGGTTTTCATGCAAATATGTACAAAAATTCAAAAATTCTACCTACAAAAGTGAATACTAAAAATCTTTATGCTTAGTCACTCCCTCACACTTAAACTTTACATTGTCCTCAATGTAAATTGATTCCTCTAATGTAAAATCAAGATGGGAAATTCCTAATACGATATAAAACTAAAAATAAAAGAAAAAAGATTGAAATACAAAACCAACGGGTTTCCTCCTATTCAATGCTTAGTTTAACGTCCTCAACTTGACTGTCTTGTTAACGTCCATACATCAACAATATGAAAATCTGGGGACCCACCCAGACAACAATTTGCAATTCTAATAACAGCTTCACAAAAACATTAGCAAACTGCTATTTTATGGAAGTTACCCCCATACTTAGTCTTTTCTACACTTGGAAGTGTATAAAGAACATAGAATTTGGGAAATTCTTTGGGTTCCTCTCTGTGAACCTGCATAGTGTTAGAATCAAACATATCTAGTGGTAGATAGTTAGAAGCAAAATAATTCTTAAGGATTTTCGTAGCATATATACTCAACCCTAAGTGATCTAGCTCCTTAAAAATCGGAACAACCTTTTGGGGAACTATTTCGATTGGGGGAGGATCAAAATATATATAATTATACAAAGGATCGGAAAAACCTTTTACGTAATCCTCATCATGAGTATGCAATGAATCATTTACCTCATATATGTCGTGGTCCTCTATCAAACTTTTTGAAATCCATTTTATATTATTTTTTTCTTCAATCAAAATGTCAATATCATTCTTATCATTGGGAAGCTCTATTGGGTCTTCCACGAAATCAATCAATTTGGTTTCATTCTCGAATAAAGGTCGCTCATATTTATCATCATCATCATACCAAAAATTAGGTTCATATGTAAGAGCGTCCTCTAATGTGTACTCCTTGGAGATATAAATATCCCTATACTCATCATCATCCAAATCAGAATCCTCTCCCAAAAACTCTAGTTCGTTGGTGCAGCTCCTAATATCTTCACCTGAGTACGTTACACAATTTATGACAATAAATATTTCGAACCCAATATCCTCATTTTGAATAGGTGAATGATCATTATTATGATCCGGAGTTGGAATAATTTTATCATTGTTGCATGGACTTTCAAAAGGTTCATCATCTTTAGAATTATCACCAATCATATATTTATACTAGTCGTGGAAAAATCAGAATTATTTTGGCTTTGAGACCAAACTTTTTCCTTCGTCATTTCCTCTTTAAGTTGACCCATATGATTCTTCAGGACATCCATAGTCCTTTGAAATTCTTGGAGTGTATCTTCAGTCTTCTGATTCTGCTGCTCAAACTGTTCAAACAACTGGGTAATGCTAGCTTTTATATTAGGATATATTATTCCTTCACTTACTAAAATATCTCTAGCACAAATATCCTCCTTTTGAATGGGTGAATGATCATGGATACGATCGGAAATCGGGTCGAGGATATTATAGTTAGGTTCGGTTGATGAAAATCTCTCTAAAATTGAATCCGTACGTGCCGTATAATCTTGGAATTCATCTGCCAAACTAGAAGAAACATGATTAGTAGCATAACTATCCTCACATCCTCATGATCGTTCATACCCGTCATAAGGTTGTTGATATGTATGAGAATAATCGTAAGGTTCCGTAGGATATTTATCGTAACCAAAGGATTGGTTTTGATTATACCCATGGTATGGTTGGTAGTTGTCATAAAGATGGGATTGAAAACCATATTGATTACCACTATAATACGATTGATCTTGTGCATCGTACATGTTATTTTCGTAAGGAAACATGACGACTCATAAGAAAATAAAAAATCTACTTAAACTAAAAAAATGAAAGCAAAATAAATAAAAGCAAAAGTGATACTTACAACCTGTATTCAGAATTTACCTCCCGAACGAGAGTTGAACACCTACAACAAGTTTTTAACACCACGAAAACCTAAAAATCTAAAAACAAACACTAAAGAAACACATGAAAATTTTTAAACTACTAAACAAGCTAAAACAAATATAAAATCAGTTAACCACTGCTCCCCGACAGTGGCGCCAAAATTTGATGTTTGTTCTAAGTGCAACAAATTAATCACGATATTTCCCACTAATTAACTAGTAATATAGCGGTAGTAAGGATCGTTCTCACTAAGAGTTGTGTAATTGATAGGTTATTTAGATTAACAAAACTAGATTAAATACTGAAATGGGGAGTTGGTTGTTTAAAACCATTAAAATGATAAGAAAAAAATAATCAGAAATAAAGATGATTAGGGAATCATTCGCCGTTACCAAACGTTGATTGAATTATATACTCATATATCTTTCGTCAGAATCAATTATCACCAACCATAGAATAGCAAGTGTTATCCCCAAAATTCCTTTTATCACTGGATACGGAAGCTCTCGACTACCAGATTCTATTCAACTGAGCCACCAAGTAGTAGCTCACTCAAGGTGTAACCCAATCGAACGCTTTAGGATTTGTGAATTTAGATTTATCCCAATAGTTCAACTCTTAGCTCAAAGTCCACTTGCAGGTGTTGTCTTCACTCGCAATTGCTCCACAGAATCCCTCTGCAAGGTCTCACGATTTCTACTTGTATACGAGCTGATGGACGATTACTCATCTCATAACTCAATACTAGCATTAAAGTGATTAATAGGATAATCCAATTGTACACTTGAAAAATCTAGAAATCAATAATAAACACTAGATACAGTGAAAATAAACAATAATGATATAAACTCTGAATAAATATATATAACTAATAAAGTATTACGTCCGGGACATTAAAATCATCCTTAACCAATACAAAAATTAGCTACACATAAGAAAAAATAGTAAAACTAGAAATTCAAACCAAAATAACAAACGAAGACCAAGTAGGTGGAATGGTACTGAATATTGGAGACATCTAGTGGATAGACTGGTGGTAATGCTTGGCGTTGTGAACTGTCTTGATTGTGATTGGCGGAACATGTGTAGAAGGGTTTAGAGAGAATATGGGTTGGAGAGGACAAAAGCTCTTCTCTGTTGGAAGTGGAGGAAACAGGCGTAAAGGTGGTAGGTTTTTCTTCCTTACTTTAATTGACTTATATAGCTCATTTCTAAGTATTTAACATCGAATCAAAATCCAACTTTCCTACTTTCAATCAAACTCTTAAATATATCTTCAACTAGGTTCTCGGTAAAGAAACACGACCAATCTTCCGTGTCCTAACGAACTCATAAATCCCCGACTTTCGTCTACTCTCAGACGACCTCGATCTCTTCTACGTGTCTTATTCGAACCTATAGCAAACTATGGCTAGCTTCGATTGACTTCCAACAAATTTGAGTCATAGTTCCTTCTATATCTCGACCACACCACTGCCGTAAACAAACCATCAACTTGAGCACTTCTTCTCAACTGCCACTTTCTCCTTCTCGCTCTTATTCCATAAACTTCTCTCGAGTTTTGTATCATTCATGTTCTACGAGTAATAGTTTTTTTTTTATGATTGAGTGTTTGTTTGTTTGAGTCGTGAATTAAATAACCATATACTCACATCTATAGTTAAACTAGGGTTTGAGATCCAGAATTTTCGAAAGGCCCTTGTTCCAAGTAGCGTAGCATAATTTCTAACGACGAGATGTTTCCATGCGATTATGTGTACAAGCTTGACCTAGTTAAATCCGAGTGGCTCTTGCGCTGGATTGCTTAGGATAACCTCAACTCACAAATACTATTGCTTTCATTGGGTTAAACTTGAGTGGCTCTTGCGCAAAGTTATTTAGTGAAAATGATTCAAAGAGTAGCTCTTGCACCTTTGATGATAAAAGGAGTTTTACCGAAGTAGACCTGCGAAAGGATGCTTTAGGGTTATTGATATTTAGAAAAAATTAAAAATCGAGTTTGATTGATAACATGTCTGATGACGGAAGATGAATTCTTTAACCAATACTCTCATCATATTATTTACAACATTATTTTTTTTATTAATTTAATTTAGTTTAAATCAAAAATCAAAATCCCCCTATTTATATAAGTAAACAAAAATAGTTAACAACCCATATCTCCCTGAGGAACGAACTTGTTCTTACTACTATACTCTAATCCATATCTATGAAGTAAGAACTTGAATTAATTTTGCTTGGATGACAACCGACCAATAAAATTTCAACCGTTCATGTGGCACTAACTGAGCCATTTATTTCTTCCCAAAATTTACCAATTTTAAACCCTACACGTGTTGTGAACTAGGTGAAAGGCGATGTAACCTAGGCCGTTAAAGTAGATGTTTCCAAAGCTGTCCACCTGGGACTAACCAACCCTTTCATTTTATACCAATTTTTATAATAATTTAAAATTCAGATAATGTGATTAAATCTCAAATTCATTGATAACAAAATTCATATTAATAAATCATACAGTACAATGTTTAGCTTTCCTCTAACATTTGCAAAGGAAAATAATATGAACCATTTATGTATAACGTTATCTCTTTGACTTTTTAGGTTTTGGTGTCTCCCTATCAGTTTGTTGCACTCTATTAGTAGAGTTAAAACTTGAAACCCTACTTCTCGATGCTGCATTAGAAACATATATATTTTTTGCCTTCTTAGGCGTTGTTTGAATCACATCCGGTTGATCTTTGGGCAGTGTTTTCCCACCAATATGTTCTCCTTGTTGACTCTCAACTAGTTGACTCTTGGTTTATAGACTCTTGGCTTGTTGACTCCCGAAATATTGATAGGTTGTGTTCTCCGTATTATGTTGATCATCTGCTATGGCGCTAGGTTCTACAACATGTGCTCTTAGATCACTGTCTGATTTCTTATCAGAAACTTGAACAATTGTTGGTTACTGCTGAGGATTTCCCAAATCCAACGTGAACTCAATTGGTCATGTGAATTCCCATCAAGACACAAATAGAATTATTTTCTATCAATAACTAATTGGAATGAAGGCTACATATTTTGAACGGTGATTGAAACACTGCACAATGCAAAACTAGCGCCCATAATCAAATCATTAACCCAATATCTCTATTTAGTAAATTAATTCCCTAATATACACTGACATTCATGTTTCATTTAGTTGATAATATATTTGTGTCTCATATCATTCTTTATACAAACCAGATAAACTGATTTATGTAAAAGAATGTATTTGATGAATAAAGAAAAAAAGCTAAGAAACTAACCTCCTCGGTGAAAATACAGCTAGCTTTCGGCCAAGCCACTTGAATTGCACGAGCATCTTGTAATGTCTCAAACTCTCTAGTAGGTACTGGAAAAGGGAGTGTTGGGTCTACAACCTCGTCAATTAAGACAGCGTAGTTGTCACTAGCTAGATCTTCTCCATGTACTTTCCAGTTTGCCACATCAGGAAGAACACTACCTCTAGCAACGATGTTTGATCGTTTCATAAAAGTAGTAAAAATGTGTTCGTTCGCTGAGACTTGTGAAGATTCATTTTAGACCTAATTTTGATTTAAACTAGAAGATAAGTAAAAGATTTTAACAGTATTTAGAGAAACCGGAACTCAGGATTCCACCAAGATTATTTCTGAAAGATTTATACAATGATTTTCTAACAATTATAGCTCTTTTATTGACTTTCTTTCTTTGCCAAAAGTAGATTTCTAAAACATTAACTGTAAGAATCACAAGCATGGCGCATCAAAAGCTCTTACATCCTAGCACACACCATCAAACACAATCACAACTAATTAAGAAAAATCATAAATCAATTTAAAATCAATGCAAAAGTCATTAAGAAACAAAAATAGTTACCATTCATTCATGAAATATGGCTTTCTCCATTGTCCCAGTGGTTGGATTTAGCTCCTCATGATGTACACACTCTTAAAAAAATTATTCATGGCTCAAAAGTGTGTAAAAAGAAGAAAAAATAATAACACAGATGGTTCGCAACGGTGTAATGGCATTGCAAACTACTATTCTCACTCTTACAGACTCTTTTATCTTATGTTGTAAAAGCTTGGTTGAAATGAGATAAACGTTGCAGATGCTAAGATATCCGTTGAAGATGGGTTGAAGAAACCGTTGCAACTAAAGATAAACGTTGCAAAGCTAAAGATAAACGTTGCAAAACGGTTGAAGAAACCGTTGCCTTTTCTCTGTTCTTCGTGTTCTTCAGCAGCAGCAGCAGAGAACTTTCCTGGAATGATTTTTCTTCTTCTGTTTAGCTTCCTGAGCTTGACCCAACCTATCTCAATCTTTTCTGGACTTGATACAACCTTTTTGTATACAACAGAGCCCTCAAATCTCAATGGAATCTCTGTTTTTTTCAATTGAAGTTTCGGGGTTTTTCTCCCATCCCCCTTTCTGTCTTCGATCTCTTTGTTTTAAATAGGCTCAACAAACGCTAACAGACTTTCCTAAGTCGATCAGGACTCCAATCTCTATGCAAAACCAATTGAAACTCGTGTTAATCCGAAAAAAAGAAGAATTTTCTTTTTCGGCTTCCAACTCGACTTTCAGCCATGTTTTACGGCCAACAATTCTCAGAATTGACGTGACAGATATGTTTTGATTATTCCTTCATATATATAGCTTGATATCCACTTCTTATCCCATAAAACACGCTTCCCTTATAAGCAGAACTCTTTCACGTGTAGAGAATTGGTTTCCCGCCTTTTCCGGATTTGAACTCAAGAAGGAAGGTTCCCCCAATCCAAACGCTGGGTTCCTTTAACAATTCTCTCGGGTGCCTTTAGTAATTTTTTCTGGGTGCCTTTATCAACTTTTTGAGTCAATTTTTCCACAAATATTTATTTTCCAAAAAATACCTACAAACACATAAAATCACACAATAAATATAAAATCGAGCACTAATAATATAGAGAATTGGAACAAATTAGACACAAAAATGTGCCTATCAATGTTTTCCTTAGATCCAGGCCAAAAGTCGCATTTTTGAAGCTGCAGAAATGAAGGGCATGTGAATATCATTTAGAGAGGAAACTATATAATTAACAGTATTGATTCAAACACCAGCAACAAAAAAACATACTTTTCCAGAAGTCGTAGTATGATGTTCCTCCGTAGAGATGGGCGACTTCTGTAGAGATATTAAAGAAGTAGTCTGGGGAATACCGGTAGAGTTATGTATAACATTAGGAGAGTGCTTCTTAGATCCATTAGAGAGGTTGCTATGTGCAGGAACTTGTGAAGGTAACCACATATCTCGAATTGTATAGGTTCTCTAATTTACATTGGCTTTCGTGATTCATATAGTTGATAATATGTTTTTGTGTGACATCCTTCTTAATAAATACAAACTAGATAGTTTATGTAAAGAACTAATCAAGGAATAAAGCAAACACGCCAAGCAACTAACCTTAGCCTTATGAGGATCAGCAAAATGAACATAAGACTTTCGCCAAGGAATCGTTTTCCCAATAGCATCTTCTAATTTTTTCCATAACATCAGTTTGTACGGGTAGACAGTAACCTCTCTTTTCTACTTTATCAATAGAGATATTGTAGCATTGAGTCGCTTTATGAATACCCCAACCAAGTAATAGTTGGTTTTCCTGACGCCTGAAAGCTCTGCCTCTAGCCAGGACGTTTTCCCTACTATCTCTCCCCCAAATGACGCATATATTACCCTGTAGAAATATATGGCATATGAACATCGTAAAGAAAAAATAAAAAACGGTATTAGATTTAAAATGAAAGTAAAAAATACATACTAGTGGAACTACTTTAGGTTTCTCGATCTGAGATTGGCTTGGATTAGGTGGAGACAATGATTTCACAGTCTCGGTAAATTGGCCAGGTTTTGGTCGACTTACCTGCAGCAGCAGAGTAGTATATAGGATTAGTATATGGCATATGAACACCGTTAAGAGAAAAATAAAAAACGGTATTACATTTAAAATGCAAGTAAAAAAAATAAAAAATACATACTTTTGTCGGTGGGACTTCTTTATGACACATTATGAGATTCCCTCGTAGAAGGAAGAGACGTAGACTTCTTTTGAGAAAATAGAGACGTATGGGATTCAATAGAAGGGGCCGTCGTTCTTGTACCGAGAGAGTGTTTCTTAGATCCAGCATACCATTTCCCAGTTCCAGAAGACTTCTTTCGTACGGATTTCCCATCATTTTTTGAAGGTTTTTCAGGTGCATTTTCCTACCGATCATCCGGTTTTGAACATATTTTATGCTTAGATCGATCGAAGAAGTTTCTAGGTCCTCCAACGTTCACCTGCGTGGATGACGGTGTGCTTTTCTGATTTTCCTGAAGTGTGCGGTTGAACAACGTTAGTAACAATTAAAAAATAAAACTGAGTCTCTTAAGCACACAATATCCAATCATAACTCAGTTCACTTACTTGTTCCCCAGAATTGCCTATTATCATGCCCATAATTTCTGGTACGTGGTGTCCTTTAGACTCCATGGATGATGTTAATGCCTTAAGCACATTTTTCATTTCTGCATATTGTTGATCCTTAGCTGCCATCTGTTCATTTAGTTTATCAATGGAGTCTTTCTTGGATTTTCTTGGTCGTCCGCCATCATTCCAGTAAATGCTAGCAGTCACCCCAAAGTCGGCTCTTCTCACACGCCCACGGTTATCTTTGTCGATCACAAAAGTTAGGGCATCCTCTTTATGACCAACCTTTTTATCTCCGTCTTGAATCTTCTTTTGCGTCTTAGCCTGTGCATAAAATTTAGTCAAAAAAGTGTTAAATTCCGATTTAAACTTTACGCACTTACTTTAGTGAAAAGCATGAGCCTTATTCAGTTTTCTCACAATTTTATCTGTTGCCTCCCTGGTTAATTCATCTGGTAAATTCCTTTTTTGTCTTCTCGTGCTTTTCACCACATGAAGCACCGATTGGAAAGTTGATCTTCGGTAACACCTCATTTTCTGGCCTGGTAGTTATCAAACAGACATAGGAGTTTACATCCAGTCACATATATTATGATATCAACTGTGAGACAGAAAATTAATAAAAAAGCATTCTATAAGGCAACAGTACATAATGCATGGTAATATATGAGTATTCTATAATAGGACACATCCTTATAGCGTTACAACTTGCTTCTTATATGAGATACACACAACACGAAAAATGAAATACAAAATCAGTGGAACAGTGCTCAGTTTTACAGTGCGGTATATAATAAAACAAGGGATTTACTAATTTTTATTTTAATCCTACATATCCTGAACGTCCCGTCCGATGTGGGTATTTGGAGTGTAATATTGCTTTTTGCCCCTTTTCGGATTTAACCTTGCAGTGGAGATAAAAAGAATCTCATCAATATGTTAGGCTAGACAATAAGCATGAAACTGTGGTAAATATAGCATGTGTATCCTCTAACCTTGAACTCTGGCGATTGTACATATTGTACGAAATTGGTCCCGGATTCTTTGTCCACAACCGTTTTATACTTTTTTGGGACTTTTGCAAGTTGTTCTAGATTATTAAGATAGAGACCTACATGGTTGATGTACATTTTCCTTCTGAAGTCCCTTAATTGAGTACCAAGACGTGACATGGTATCATCCCTCCTTGAATCGGGGAGGTCAAAATATATCTACCGTTTAATGGTATGTTAGCCATAGTTACACAGTAAAAAACGATGAATAGAGGAAGATGCATACCTTTACTGAATCCCACATTGTGTCCTTTATGTCCGGATTGACATTTTTCCAATTCATATATCGAAGGCCAACTATTAAGCGGTCCAAGAGGCCCAGATAACTACTGAATTTATATTTGTGCTTGCCGCCGGGTCTGTGAAAATTATCAATTTCTATTTCACGTTTTTCCGGGTCCTTATCTTCAAACTCTGTATGCATCTTAACTAATCTCGTCATTCCCCTCTGTTTGTGGGTAAAAACACGATTTGAGGGTAAATAAGGAAATTATGAAGAAGGGCTAATGCTAGTCAGAGCAATGAGAGATCAAGTTATGCCAGTTGAAGCAAGTCACTCGATTAAACACCAAATCGCTTATGAGCCCTATGGGATATTGGATCAAATATTTGTACTATATGAGTACTTCTAATATTCGAGAGATCAATCTGTATAAAATCAACCTAAATCAAGAAACGACTGTTCCAATTTCGTTTCAGTCACAAAGGAAGAAGAAGGGTTGATCTGTGGGGAGGGAAGCAGGGAGAGTATTAAGATCAATGGAATTGAATGCCAGTGATAGTAAGATGTGTTGAACTGCTATGAGGACAAAGATCAGAAGTCTGAGTTTTCTGAGATGATAGCTCTGTGATCATCCAAGCTCTTCTAAGATAAAATTCTTGTCCTTGTCGATAGGTTGAAGAACCTCTTTATAGGGGAAGAAGTTAACACATTGATCTCGTAAGTGGTGACAGTTGTAGAGAAGTGGAAATCATGGTGAAAACCGACTACGTTGTGTGAGTGGGACTTGGCAGTAGTGCAACCACTACTCCTTTTACTCCTTTTACTCCTTCAACTGCCGACACGATATTATACTTTCTCGTCGTGGGTGTATTGTTACACCACACGTGTTGTGGGCCGCCAGACCAAACCCCTAGTGAACATCCCCCCGTGTGATATAATTATGTCTCGTGCATGGTTGAGTCTACTTTTTAGAAGATTGGTCAGTCGTTGACCTAGATAGACTGTCAGTCTTAGCATGTTGATGATTCTAGCATGTTTACTCATTGATGGACGAAGCACTAGTTGTGTGGTGACAAAAGCAATGATGCTTAATAAATCATGGACATAAAGAGTCTGATTAATGTTGACACTGGTAGTTGTGTCGTATCATTATGTTGCAACGATACTCGAATGGTGCTTGTCGTTCGAGCCTCAAGTTGCGTGAGCGTTTGGTCATGCGAGAACCAAGTTGAGTGAGTACTAGCAAATTGTAAAATATTTAGTTTCGTCAGAGTAGGACGAAACTGAGGTTATTTTAAATATTGGTAGCGGGACTAGTTGAATTAAACCTTAATATGGCAGATGAATCATGGAAAATGAACTATGCCAGATGCACCATGCCATATGAACAATGGTATATGAGTAGCTAGTGGATAGACCAAATAGAGAATAGGGAGAATCCCAGAGAAGGAGGACCGACTAAGGTGGTGGGACCGGTCAAGGGGTCTTATCATGTGTTAAGCACAAATTTGGTAGTCAGTAGGACTATGCTTCGCGTACCATGTCGTCTCTATATAGATCTGCAGAGCTATGTGTTTGAAGCAAGAGAGATTAGGCTTTGGTAGAAAGATTATAAGAGTTTCAATGGAAAGAGGAAACCCTAAAATAAAATAAGAAATTTTTTAGAAAAGAAATATGGGAGTGGGGGACCGGCCAAGGGAGGCCGGTTGGTGCCGGTCCCACGATCTCCCTATTTTTTCTTATTATTTTTTTTCTTTTTCTTTTATGCTCTTCACGCTATGCTTTGAACAACATTATTGTTATTTACACCCGTTTTTATGAAAATTTCAGACATGACATCCTTCAGTAAAAACGTTGTAGATTCTTCATACGATGTATGTTTTCGATGATCATCCCCAATTCGAAATCCTGAAATCGATGGATACATCCTTACGAGGAAGGATGTAGGTTTTGAGCTCGTTCAGTTGTCAAATGGAGCAAACAGTAACCCTCCAGATGAAATTCGGGCAGTTTTCATATTGTAGTGGGATTTTTGATGCAACCAACATTGGGAATATGTTATTCAAGCTCGACTAATCATTATCGAAGCTTTGGTTTTTGCATTTGGCGTGACGGTGACTTACGAACACGCGGTGTTTCGTCCTAGTGCATCTGTGCGCAGCTTGTTATGCGTTATGATCAATCAATGTTATTCAATTATAGTTTGAATATTAACATAAATCCACTTTAAATATTCAACCAGGGAATATAAAGAGGAATTAAGTCGCTCTGTACTAGTAGACAATCTATCTAGGAGCATTGACATCCAATCTAGAATAAAAGAGTGTTCTGGATGTTTATTCTGAATAGTCAGAAACCATCTGAGGACGAACTACTATCAACACCAGTGATATTATAAGGACAATGTTGCTCTATACTAGTGTACAATACATCTAGGAGCTTCCCATGGTAAGCATCTGATATTTCAATAATCTTTCGGAATATAAAATTTATGTTTATTCGATATTTCAACTCTCTTTCGGAGTATAAAATATGAAATATGAATTTTATGCTAGTCAGTAGCATATACAGTATTATTTCTTTGATTTTACTACTGGGTAGAGATGATTTTACTATTTTATCCTTCGTTAAAAATCCACCATCTACACCCTCTCATTCTTCTTCTTCTTCTTACTTCGCTTTTTTGGCTGCTCTACATTTTCCCCTTGTTTTTCTCCTGCTTCTGTTTCTTCGGCATTATCTAGAAATAGCAGAAACAACCTTAGATTACATGTGTTGTTTTAGTAAAAACAAACCATACAAGATTTCAAACATTACCCAAAATTTCTTTATACATATCAGCTCCAGCATCTTTTGTAACTTCTTATAGAGAGTTATTGTCGTAGTACTCAGTTCCTCCTTCCAAAGAATAATCACCTGAACCACTATCAGAATATTCCCATTTTTCATCCTCAGACATGTTGTTATGGCCATCGTCTCCCATAACATAAATTGTGTATGTAAGTTCCAGTTAGGAATATATGATCTTATTTTGAAATAACATTAGCTAAAATTAACAGCAAAAACAACAAGTATTACAATTATATGACCTACATTCTTTATTCTAAGAAGCCCTCTAATAAAACACTGATAGAAACTCATTGATGCGTGTAACTTAAGCATAAAACATTGTTGTAACAAATATAATCTCATCTTGATTGAAACCCCTTATATAACATATATATCTAAGATCTGAAGAAAATAAATTGTGAACCCCCTTTTCAAAAGGAAAAAGAAAAGTAAACCGAGATTAAAAACAACCCATGATTGTAGTAACTACTTATTTCATACAACCGAAATAAAAACTCAAATCATGTTTTAACTAGTAAAAGAACCTATAATATCTAACATATGATTCTATGATATCAAACAAACAGAAAAACTAACATAAATTATATTCAAACGAAAAAGGGTTGTAGACCATTAAGAATGAGCTAGTGTGATTAGATAGGTTCCCTGTAAAGATGAGAGTTAGTAATACAATTATGATATTAGAAGAAAAAAATGAATAGAGTTATAAAAACTGGACGGAGAAGTAAGTAGAACTTAACTTTCTTATTTGACCAAAACATTAAGCGGGAATTGATTTTTATTTTGAAATCACCCCGCCCAATAAATTCTAAAATTTCATTTTTATCATCCCGCCAAAAAAACAGATGAAAAACTGAAGGAGCATGTTTATTAACTTTAATTCCAGATATTTTACCTTCAGATTCATGTTTTTGAAGAAATCTAGACAGAATTTCCATACAAAGAATAAAAAGGTAAGGTGAGAGAGGATCACCTTGCCTAATACCTCTCTCAATTTAAAAGCTTCACCAGGAGTTCTATTTAATAAAATAGAAAAAGAAGTTGTTGTAATATATTGCATAATCATATTGCACCAATCATCGCAAAAGCCAAAAGCTTTAAAAACATTTTCGATAAATTTCCATTCCACTCTATCAAAAACTTTAGAGATATCAATTTTTATTGCCATAAAACCATTTTTATTCTTAGAATGTTTCATAGTATGCAAAATTTCATGAGCAACAATAATGTTGTCCGTAATCTGCCTTCTAGAAATAAAAGCAGATCGATTTGGGGAAATGATTTTGTTTAAAATAGGTTTTAGTCTATTTGCAAGATTTTTAGAAATTATCTTATACGTAGTATTAATCAAACTTATAGGACTAAAGTCATTAAGGTTTGTAGGATTTTACACTTAAGGAATAAGCTTAATATAGGTATGATTAAGCTCTTTAAGTAAAAAAATTATTCTTAAAGACATCTTGAACAAGATTTATCAAGTCCATTTTAACTACATCCCAATTGTTTTTGAAAAACTCAGGAGGGTAACTATCAGGGCCTGGAGAACCCCATTTATTCATATTAAATAAATTTTTTTTTTATTAATTTCCTTTTCATCGTAGATTTTAATTATTTTCAAATTTTCATTAGTCAAAAGTTGGGTTCACCAGATCTTTTATAATATCGAAATCATTATTATCATTGACTTGCCAATAAATTTGAAGTGGTTGTTTAATGAATTATGAATTTGATTTATATCCTCAACCCAGATCCCAGTTGGGACTCTTAAGGGTTTGAATATGATTTAAGATTCTTCGACTAGAAGTTATTTGGTGAAAATAAGAAGTATTTTTATCTCAGTCTTTTAGATACTTATCTTTCAAAAGATGATTCCAGTAATCATATTCTCTAGAATACCAATAATCTAGAGTAGCTTGAGTTTTCTTAATCTCAGTTATAAGAAGAGGAGAAATTTTATGAAGGTTTCCAATTTTAGCATTTAGAATTTTAATATTGTTGAAAATGTTCCTAAAAGATTGCTTATTCCATCTTTTTAGGTAATTAGCTAATTTTTTTTGTTTACTGTTTAATTTAAAGGCATTAGAACCTCTAGTGTCAGTTTTCAAGTTTTTCTTGATAAACAAAGTTCATTTACTTAGTTCAATTGTCCATGAAGGATTTTGGGGATACTACCATTGAAGTAGCAAAAAAATAAAATTAAGGATAATAGTTAACTTGCTTAGTTTGATAAAGAGACATACATCAGAAAACGTGATCAATCCTTCACCCTCACCCGCACCTTCAGGCTTTAGTGATGGAGGAAATAAATTTGCTATCGGCTCTACCAACTCTTCAACTTTTCCATTTACCAAGCAATTGTGACTCTCTTTAATAATCTGCTCACATGGACACAATAACATGAGAAAATAATAAGTTTGTGATTCTTAATAGAAAATAAAAGGTCTGTGATTCTAAATAAAAATGGACTGAAATTGAAGAATGTAGGAAGTTTTAAGGTATTTAAGAGATCGATGTCTTCCATAAACTATGAAGGTAGTTGTAAATTAGTTTAACCAGGAGTTTGACTACAAGCAGAAGTTTCAACAAGATAATCATAAACCTAAAAACATTGAATGAATGTGAGCACTCCCACTTACTATATAATTTAGAACTTCAGCCCACATCATTAGAACAGGTTTTACCTGGTACTTAGAAGGAGAAACAAGAGCAATTACTTATGTGGGATCTGTTGAGGCTCCTCTACCTTGTAAAATTTGAGCACTCCCAAACGAAAAGTGCGATGACATTAGCTTTTCTCCTACACAAGTTAACGCGCCAATAAATATACAATAAAAACTTGAAAGGAACAAAATCTAGCATTAGACAAACTGACTGATATAAAAGAACTAAGCTATTTAAATAAGTACACACCATGTAGGGAATGAATTTGTCTCATGACTGATAATAATGCTGAGTGCACCGAGGGGAGTGACCAGAAGAGCTGGGGAAAAATGCATATGCCTCGAATTTAACAACTTTTTGGACAATCACTGCACAAATAAAATTAGTCTATTAGTAACGTAGTGTTGAAAGAAAATATCATGCAATGTGATAATCCATCAGTAATGTCTTGATGCCACTCTGATTCATTGCCTAAATCTAGAAACATTTAGGCAGCGAATGTGATATCGTGATCGATGCCAAAATCTAAAAACATTAAAAAGAACTGACAAAATACATCCTATAGACAGTAGAAAGAGAGCATACCTCAAATTAATCAAGAGTTCCCACACAAATTACTTTACCACTCTGATTCGCTGCCAAAGAAACAAATTTCCTAGAGGATGGTGTGGTAAATGTCCTGAAAATGCATTTAGGAGAGCATTGTTGTTCCCAGTAAAATGCAGTGCAGGGATTGTATTTGTGTGTTCAACAAATATTACAAAATAAAAACCTAACGAAGCCTCCCATACCTGTGATGGGAAATATTAGCTTCGCTGTGTAAGTTTACATGTAACTATAAGAACCAATAAATAACAAAAGCAACAAAAATAAAAAAAATAGACAAGGTTAGATGTTGATCATCGTTGAACACTGCTATGCTTCTGTACAAGAAAAATAGAGAACTCATTCAACTAGACATTTGACATGTTTACCATATTGACTCAACGAAACTTGTGTCCACGCTAGCTCATACTTCAGTGGGATAGAACTTAAATATCAATGTGGAAAAATGTTGTTTGTACTTGCAAGTAGTAATAAAAATACTTATAACTGACAAAAGTAAATAACCGAGACAAGTATATTTTTATAATATCCGCATGCATCGCGTATAAGACATTCATTGTGTCTGACAGTTCATACAAGTCTAAGAAAATAAGACACACAAATTACTGCTACATAGAAGAAAACTCTGACCAATTAGGAGTACATTGCTGACATAAAACATGTTAACCAGGGTTCTCGCAAGAGAACCAACCCCATCTTAAACAGGGTGTGGGGGTTTCAATGCACCTGTCAATAAATATACTTACCAGAAACATAAGCATCGGTATTACTCTCTGCTTATCCAATAAAACTGAAATTCTCACAGATGCTAACGTAACCCATTTTGACCTTTTAATTTTTCATAAATCTCATCAACAACTAACTTCAATCAAATACGACAATCCACTTTTTTCAATATAACTAGCATACAACACATTTCTAGACAAACAACTATCTCTCTCCTCATTCTCACAATCCCAACAAATTACAATACAACACATTCAACAAACCCAATGTTAAATAAATTTTTCCTCCTAAGAAAAACAAGCTCAAGAGAATTAAGAAACGTAAAACATGATAACTTATCAATAAACGAAAATATGTTTTCTGGTGATATGCGATATGAGAAAGTAAATAAAAAGAATCACCTGCTCTTCCAGGAAGTACGCTGAAACAGAGTTCAATTAATGAGCTCAGCTTGTAATCCCTTCGCATATGCTGGAAAAAAAAGTAGTACGACCTTATCATTAGCGAAACCATGTAACCAATGACAACACTCAAGAGTAAAAACATACATTACAATTACGATTCACAATTCAATAAAGCAACCTTCCAATCTTCTTTGGCTGTTTTACAAGCAGCCAATAACTTTTCAAGAATTTCAGTTGAGCTACTCACCTCAAAGCATCATAAACTATCATCTCATTTGACATTGTTTTAAGATTCGGTATTTGAGATGTACAATTGGGTACAACTAAGTCAAGAGTCCATAAAGTTTCTTCCTTCTTCTACAAAACTAAGTAATCATCATCCGATGATAATCAACAACATATGAAGGGTAATATATGCACCAATCAAGGGAAACAAAAAATATTCTCTATTACAAATAAAGGATACACATACTAAGTATATATTTAAAACCTAGAAAATATCTAATGGTTTAACAAAACCAGTAACCAAGAAGCACTTTACTCTCCAATTAAGATCCTTCCAGGAAAAACCCTCTCATACACCATCCACACACAACCTTCTCATGGACAAAAACATCCAGCTCTATAAGGCTCATTCTTTACATATACATAACTCCACCTACAACAAAAACAGTACGACTGATGATTGCATAAGTCCTAATGAACTTTCTAAAGTGGTCAACAATGAAAATCTAATTCAATAACTTCATGGAACAATAAGAGAAACCAAAACAACCAGATTAATTCAACACAAACCCCACAAATTTCAGTTCTAAGCGATCAGATTCTGCTAAGATAAACCAAAACAACACCCAAACGAAAAAGAATCCTATAAATCTTAAACCTAAATGATTATGTGTACTTATAAATTCCTAAATAAAAACAAACCAAAAATAAACCCTATAAAAACAATACGACCTGATGTGAAAGATTACAGTAGAAAAACTCCAAACTCAAATTCACATCTCATGTGAAAATAGTTTCCTCGAGTTTCTGATAGAGAAAATCACATATTATATCTAAGGTTTGAAACAAAATTGGGGTTACCAACGATTGGATTTGATTTATGAAAGGTGGGTTTTGATTAGTGAAATAAGTTCAGTAGATCTAACAAATCAGATCGAGTTTGAGCCCTCACCTGAAGAAATTAAATAAAATAAAAATATCTTAAATTCAACTTATCTAACCCATCTCACAAAATCAGATTGATTTCAGATAAGTTAGATTTTGATTCTTAAGAGTTTGACTTCGGTATAAAGAGATCTGGCTGGTATGATTCTTAAAAGTTTAACCCTTTAATTTTATTATATTTATCGCGGGTTCACGGGTAACCCGCGGGTTAACCCTAGCCCAGCTTGTTTTAGATAGGGTCAAAAATGTCAACCCTAACCCGGCCCATTTAGAAAATAAGCCGGGACGATCCGGGTTAAAACAAGTCGGGTTAAGGTACACCCACGGGCTGGGTTATGATTTGAAAGCTCTACCCTGAAAGCGTATCAAGGTTTAATTGATATCAGATTTGAACATGGCTCCTAATTTTTTCGAGGAAAAGCTTCAATTTTAACGGTTTAGATAAAAACTGTTTTTTAGTTTTTTTAAGTGAGGCTAGCAAACTAGGACCACCACACACAAAGTTTTATGGCATGTTGTTTGTTTTTTTCTGATTCAACTTACTCGTCTGGATCTGATTTATCTGAGCTAAATCGTCTGAATCTGACTCAAAATAGTACAATCAGAATAAAATACGATTAAAATTCAAAATCCCATAATCAACCTAAATAATTTGACGCTAACAAATTTTAAATTCAGGTCATTAGCATCAACTACCAAAGACTTTAACCCTGTATTACAATGACATAAACCATTATTCATTACTTTCCAGTGACATACCAATTCTAATTATAATTTGTGTTCTTAGAAATCAAATCAGTTTCACCGAACCCCGATTCCAAAATTCTTCCAAAAATCTTACAACTTATACAAAACACCCATATTACTAAGAGTCCATAGTAGAGACCAACCAATCAGGGGCGGAACCAAAGTTTGATTTACCCTAGTTCTAACCCCTCCCCCGAAAAATCCTCCATATCTCAAAAAAAAAATCTAGTTGTATCATATATTGTATATTTAATCCACTTAATATTTAGCATATAGAATATTTTTTTTAGCCCCTCAATATTATTTTCCGATTCCGTCACCAAAATCAATAGTTGTTAAACTAACTTATACTATACAAAATACAAATTACAAATGTGGATTAGTTATCAAGGTTAGTTGAAAATGAAGTTAAATAAAAATCTATTGTTAAACAAAACCAAAATTATTGAAATAAAAAAAAAGTTTACCTCCAATTTTCGGAAATCTAAAGTAATGTGTAGACCTGAAATTCGTAGGATCAATACTATACAAGTAGAATTGGTGTATTTGGTGAGCGAGAAACTTGTTAAAGTTGGAAGAGCCCATCCAACACTGGACTAAAATCTTTGACTACTAGAACCTATAGGCGTGTTGTCCGTACGTAGTAGTCTAATGTGACGACGTCCCAAACAAAAAGTTTGGCTTTTCTTTTCTTTTTGGTCAACACGATGGAAGAGTGACAGGAAAGAGAGACGAAAAGAAAGTCGCACCCACCACTCTAACAAGTAGTATATATACAGGCAGACGTAACTCTCATATTCATATACCTCCTCAGGCAATTCCATCCATTTCATGGGTTGGGATATATTCTAATCTCTAACAAAATTCTTCCATCACAATTCTCATTCATTTTTTACATCCCAGGATTGTTTCTTGTTTTCTCATTTTTGATTATATATTTCTCCAAAGTTTGGGTCTAGAGATAGGGAAATATATCGAGATATTAGATTTAGGTGTTAGAATTGTAGCAAGATTTCATTCTCATTGTCCACATACTGCTAGGATGTATTACCATCCTCCTAACCATACCAACCTACAACACCAAAAACAAGTCCTAAATAACGAAGGATCATCAAGTATTAACAGCAGTAGCAATAAAAAATGTGGCTCAAAGCTTTTGGAGGTGGTGGTGTTGATACTACTGAATTAATTCTTCGTTCTCTAATTGTATAAATAATTAGACGAAGACAATTGTTGTGTTTTACATCATA
The DNA here is from genome assembly GCA_023531435.1 of Papaver californicum. Lineage (NCBI taxonomy): Eukaryota > Viridiplantae > Streptophyta > Magnoliopsida > Ranunculales > Papaveraceae > Papaver > Papaver californicum. The sequence continues at coordinate 3,898,073 of JAJJMC010020972.1, read as the reverse complement.
TTTTTTCTTCTTTGCTTTGAATCGTTATTTAATTACTGAAAATGAAGATTTGTCATGTTTCAAACGTATAAAATCAAATTTAAAATCCATAACAAGAAGAGATGAGTTGTTTCCAATGATTCATTAACTTGAATAATTTATTGCTACACAGTTTCCTTGTCCCCTAAAAACTTGGAATAGGACATAAAAGCAAAGTTTTCTTATTAAATAAAGTTTGTTGAATCATTTTTTTAATTGATATAAGTGAAGTTTCCCCGTTAAGTTCCGTTTGATGGGATTTGACGTAGAAACTTTCCCAAAAATGTTGTGTTGAATCGAGATTATATCGTACTTTCTATGTCTAAGGGAAAATAGAAATACCGTTTTTCTTGGTGAAAAGTCTGTTGAATAAGATCTATTTTTAGGCCGAATTAAAGAAGTTAAAGTATCAATTTGTTTAGGACAGAGGTAGTATCATATAAGTTAAGCTTTTATCCGACAAGGCTTCATGAATTTTATATGTAAAATTCATCTGAAATGAAAAAATTATTAAATCATTTTTTATCAATCTTTTAAGTTAAGCTGATAAACTATAGTCCATACATACGAAAATATATTTTTATTGGATTTTATTGGTAGCTGATCATATTTCCGTTTGAAATTCTAAGTTGGAAAGCATGAACCTTTTTGAGCTAAGGATTCTGAAATAATTCAACGATGATTTGCAAATTTTTAACGGTTGTAAACTATTGATTTGATGACCAAAAAACGTTTTAAAATTAACGGGATGAAAAATACATATTTCACTCTTCCCGGTTTGATGTTTGAGTTTGTATAAACAAATCTTTTTCCAACTGTTATTTTAGTAAAATAGTCTGGGTACAGTTGGATTTTATTGTCCCGAAAATGTAGGCTTGATAAAAGGGTGAATATTTGGTTGTAAATTAATAACCGAATTTGTTTGTATGCTGTAGCCTTCGTATCCTACTCAAAACATATATGAGATGAGTTGTTAGTTTGTTTCCCAACTGCAAAGCTATATATATATAACCTGCCAAAGCCAGATTCAAAAAGATACAAAATCTCGGAAGGGAATTGTAAAACAAATACATAATGGATCAAAGAAAGATCTTTTTATGTCATCTAGTATATCCATTTGTCTTTATTTTCCTCGTTAATGTGCTTATAACGGGTTCGAATGCGCATAATGAGAGCACAAAAGTTCTACTCCGAGAAGACTTCCCTACTGACTTCATTTTTGGAGTTGCTACTTCCGCGTACCAGAATGAAGGCGCAACTAGAGAAGGAGGTAGGGGTTTAACTATTTGGGATACTTTTGCTAGGACATCTTCAGGTATGATATCTGACCATAGCACGGGAGATGTGGCCGTTGATTCTTATCATCGCTACAAGGAAGATGTAAAGCTAATCAAGGAAATGGGTATGGACAGTTATAGATTCTCTATCGCTTGGTCTAGGATTTTACCCGGTGGACACTTGAGTAGAGGAGTAAATAAACAAGGAGTTGCTTATTACAATAACCTCATCAATGAGCTCTTATCCAACGGGATTCAACCATTTGTGACAATACTTCATTTTGATCTTCCTCAATCACTTGAAAACGAATATGGTGGTTTCTTGAATCCTCAAATTGCCAATGATTTCAAGGATTACGCAGAGGTGTGCTTTAGAGAATTTGGCGACAGAGTCAAGCATTGGAGCACAATGAATGAGCCTTGGACCTTTATTTATATGGGTTATGGCTTGGGATTAGCGCCACCAGGTCGATGCTCAAACCGACATCTTTGCAAATATGGAGATTCAGGGGTTGAGCCTTATATAGTTGGCCACAACCTACTCCTTGCTCATTCTGTTGCTGCCAATCTGTACAAAGAAAAATATCAAGCATCTCAAAAAGGTAAAATTGGAATGACGCTTAATACTGATTGGATGGTTCCTGCCTCTACGAAACAAGAAGACACCTTAGCTACAAGGAGAGCTCTAGATTTCGCTTTGGGTTGGTTTTTGGAGCCTTTAGTCTACGGTCATTATCCACAAAACATGTTAGAAATTTTAAAACAGCGTCTACCGGTATTTACGTATGATCAGCATCTGAAAATCAAAGGATCCTTTGATTTTATTGGATTGAATTATTATAGCACAAGTTGTATTTCTAATGATCCACCAACAAATGCTACTGAAATAAGTTACGATAATGATCCTCAAGCTAAGAAAGGAACTAAGAGGAATGGCGTCATTATTGGACCTACGGCTGTTACACCTTGGCTAAACGTCTACCCACAAGGGATCAAAGAGATACTCATTTATATAAAGGAGCAATACAAAAGTCCAACTATATATATCACTGAGAATGGGTATTCAACTAACACTACAGAATTATTTGAAGAATCGATAACAGATGCTAAGAGGGTTAACTACTACATTCAACATCTCTATCACCTCCAACAAGCGATTAAGGAGGGTGTTGATGTAAGAGGTTATTTTGCATGGACACTGATGGACAACTACGAGTTCTCAAGTGGATACTCCGTTACATTTGGTTTGTACCATGTAGACAGGAAAGATGGATTGAAAAGATACCCTAAAGACTCCTCCAGATGGTTCAAAAACTTTCTCCGCTCAACAAATTAAACAAGTGATGCTTGAGTTAGTCCAATTATTCAGGGGCCTGACTCTTGAACATGTGTTTGAGGATTCAATTTTAGAAGATATCTTAAAAGCTAGCTACGCTCGCTCGCCGATTAAGTTAAAAAAAGAAAAAGTGAAAGAGGCAAAAAGAAGAAAAAAAAGAATGAGAATTAGGTTACATTTTCCACATCTATATGCTGACAGCCTTGTTTTCTTATTTGAATATCGATTTTTATTTTCGTGAAATGTGAACGGATAGTTGTGACTGAGCGCATATAGTTGCAAATATGACCTATATTGATGATGAATATTTCAGCATTGTTACTTACTCAAACCTTAAAGAAAAATTAACAAAAATTGTAAAGTGATATATTAATTGTGTATCAAATGCATAAATTTAGTTAACTAATTAAGGAGATATCTTGGGCATGAAAGATGGATTGAAGAGATACACTAAAGACTCCTCCAGATGGTTCAAGAATTTTCTCCACACAATAATTTAATTAAACATATTAATTGGACTCTTAGACTGACGTTAAAGATTGAATTTACGAAGATCTCTTAAATACATAAGAGAGACTCCATAAATCGGCAACCTTGTTTTCCTGTTTAAATTGAATTTTTTATCTTCGTGCAACTTCAACCAAATCGTCTCGGCTTCATAAAGAATCTTATTATTTATAATTCTCTCCAAAATATTATGGTCCCCGAATATCCAATAAGTGGTGCAGTAGTTGGGAATAGTTAGATATGTTGAATAGACTCAAGTAAGTCGTATGCTTGGTGGATCTCGCTACTCAGAAAGAGACTTTGTTTCATTGTTTTAAAATGAAACATTACATCTCTACATATGACAGGTACCTAATAATTTGATTATAATAATCATCATCATCTGTTGCTCTAATGCATGTCTCCACATTTACTTTTCCCAATGCTTTTAATAAAACAAAGCTGTTGGCGTGTGATATCATCCGCCGATAACACAACCAATTATCATTAGCATTGTGCTCCGGAACGTCTTTGAAGTTCTTGTTCTTGGATTATATCGAGTCATTAAATCCATAAAGGGGCGGGCAAATAACAATTCATCCTCCGAGACTTTTAGTACTTCTCTTTCCCATGGTCAATCTGATTACCAATACCTGCATTCTCCTCCTTATCATTCTTTGTTAGCCTCCATAGGTCCACACTGTCATCTTCGTATTCATAAGCAAGACACAAGGACCCATTCATGACAACAATTCTACTAGATGATTGCCTGTCAGAAAACAAACCTGGTGGCTTAAAAAACAAGTGGAACTCCTCGTCTGCCAAATCGAAGGCCGCAACCTCCCCTGTTTCATACTTGAGCCAATGGAGAGATCCATTGACACAATTTTCTCCGGTTTTATTTTTGTCATTAGGTACCACGTACGTAGTAATCGAGTTTTCCTATATTCCTCCAGCCCTTGCCATTACCTCTACATGCCCTTGTAAGAAAACAGGCTCATCATCCTTTCTAATTGATTGGTAAAAAAATTTCACAAGCTTGTACTCGTTGGTTAAAAGATGGTAACCAAATCCATGCACAAGCCCAATTCCATTCTTCTTTTGGTATACAATCCAGGACGGTCACGGTTTCTCGAGTGATGGGGTTACATATGTATAAAGGTTCTGACCATCCCGGCACCGGGTACCCTGCAGATTAATAAGTGCACCCTGTCGCGCGTGATAAACAAATCAATCCATTACATGATGAAACAAGAAATCTACCCACGTCTACAGGAAATTTAAGATTGATCTTTATTGTGTTCAAAAATTGTTGTTCTTCATCCTCAAGGTACTCTGCAAAGTACGTACGTTGTCGGTCGAAGATAAGGAAACTCATCATACCAAAATCAGTACCATCCCGACGACTAATATCATCATGATGCTGGTTTGTTATTAATCCATGATGATATCGAAGATGAAGATAACCAAAGTGTGTATCATGATGAAACTGTAGGAGATTTCTCCAACATTTACATAATCATCTACCCTCTAAAACTGAATTAACCGGTAACCTATAAAATTTATTTATTCAACTGGATTATGGGATGATATCATCCATCTCCGAAATTTATCTAGTTTTCTTCCCTCTACTACCACACCAACAAAAACTACAACATATATATGAACCTTTGATTACTTTACACAAATCTGAACCGTTTATTGAAATGGGTTTAGGTGTTCTGGGCTTAGAAATGGAAAGCTCCGAATCTTTGAGGCCGTGGAGACTAGGGCTCGAACCCCAGCAGCCTCAGTTGGCAACCTTGTTATTGCCACCGTTAGGCCAACTCCTATGCATATGGGTAAATTGACTAGTTTGACATATCAGGTGGTAGGAAAAACTAGCCCCATCACTATGGGACATGTAGTAAGGGACCTAGATTTTATTAAGCGACAGAGTTGACCACTGGCAAAATAACTTTTTTAAAGCATGTAAAGGTACTGGTACAATGATGGTATTTTAAAAAAATAAATTAAAATGATGATATTTTAGTTTAGTGGTTGTAAAAGTGTTGGTACTTTGAAAAATGACTCCATATATTCAAAAAAATTATGCTGCCCAATAGCAAGTAAAAAAAATAGTAAACTGAGAAAGTTAACAGATAAATTGATATCAAATAAGAATTCATATAAAATTCAAAGGGTGCATGTTGTCGAATATTTGCGGTGATAATGCCCAGTAATATAGACTGAAAGTTTGTTGAACAAAATAATGATAAGAAGATAAAAGTGGCAGAATTGCTTTCTAAAAGCCCGTCGAATTGAGAACATTAAGAAAAGAGAAAAACAAAACATAATCTTATTTCATTGGATCCAAGAAGCCTATTAAAGTATTTTTGGCATCACTTTCACCGAAAACTGCACTTGCATCATAAATTTATCACGATCAGTTAAACTATTGTTTGTGAAAAATGAAGGACAACATAGCTCTTCACATGTTCTGCTTTGGATATTGAACTCTAAGACGAAGTGCTTGCAACCGAGAAAAACTATCACGATCTACTGGACTGAAGCCTAAAACCAGCATTTGCTCACCAATCCAAAAACCAATTTCTGCAAAGTTATTCGGCAATCCAACCCCGTTATGCAACAACTGCCAGTTGTCCTTGTCAAGAACCCAAACACTCAAAATGATCTGATTATTATAAATTTTGTTCTAGCATATAAAATCGATCCTTCTGACTCCAAGAACTCGACTTCCAACTTTTATAGATTCGTCATCTAATTTCTCATCTAGGATGTTAATCAAACAACTGTCTCAAGATCTTCTACTGAAGTGGAATACATGTCTCATACATCTACTGCAGCTGAGGTTCTCTGGTTATGTCACTTGCTTAAGGATCTTCATGTGTTCTTATCTGATTCTCCAACAATTTATTGTGACAAAAAAAGCTAGTTATGCATTTATTGCTCTTGCTTCTAACCATGTGTTTCATAGTAGGATGAAACATTTGGCTTTGGATTTTAGCTCTAATGATGATTTCAACTGAACACCACAAATCAAGACCTTTGTTTCTAGATCCATCTTATTATAACTACAAATTTCTTAACCCTAGAAATTTTCGTAGTCCTAGATGCTTAGATTAAGTTTGCTGGTTTGAGGTGAATAACCCTGAACACCAATGTGTGAGTCTAGCGATTATGAGTTCTAAAATAACTTATGTCAATAACATCATTCATCTTCCTTATTAAAACCAAACCTCACTCTCAAATTCCTCTCAAAAAAACAAAAAAAACTAGGGTTTTCCCACTGAGAAAACAAAGATGAAAATCTACGAATCATTTTCTTAGGGTTTCAATCTAAAACAAATCATCATGACGATAAGATGAGCAAAAACGAAAGGTTAATCTCCCTTTTTATGCATCAGTTTTTATTTATTTTTGATTTTTTAAGGTTTACATCAATTGTTTTTATTGTGATTTATTCTGATTTTTTGAGGTTTAAATCAATTGTTTTGGTTATGATACCAGTTTGTCGCTGATAGAGTGTTCTTTGCTAAGCTCAGCGAAGTATTGACAAGAGAACTTGTTGAAGATGGTTACTCTGGTGTTGAATTTAGGGTTACGCCTCTAAGAACTCAAATCATCATTAGAGCTAATAGAACTCAAAATTTTCTTGGTAAACAACCGAACTCTTAACTCTTCACCTGTTGTTTGTATTTTGGTCAGATCTAAAATCAGGTTGTTTTTGGATTTGTAGGTGAGAAGGGAATACGGATTAGAGAATTGATTTCTGTAGTACAAAAGAGGTTTAGTTTTGTGAGAACAATGTTGAACTCTATGCTAAGAATGTCAATAATAGAAGTTTATATGTTATTACTCAAGTTGAGCCTCTCGGATACAAGCTTCTTGGTGGGCTTGTTGTTCGTAAGTGTGTATTCATATCTGTCGTAATCTACATGTTAATTTTATCGCAATTTGATAGATTTGATTATGTTTATTCACATTTGTGTGTGTTTGTATAATTAGATTATGGTTGTGTGTTTGTAAATTGTGTTTATCTATGTATAGTTAGAGGGGTTTGTGCATAATTAAGGCGATGCTCCGTAAAACTAAGAGTCTCTCGATGTTGTTGGTTCTGCTTCCTTGACTTTGTGTCAAATTATGCACCACCAAATCCTCTGATAGACGGGCTTGAATCCGGTCCAAAGCCTGACTATATCGGGTATGGTAGCCTTGTGAGTGCTCTTACTTTAAGATTTCAGTTTCTCTAAAGTATATCTAATTATGTTTTCCCATTTCGTAAGTGCTTAGTCATGCTTTAACTACATTTGGCAACTCCAGAACAGAAATTTACTAAACTTTTCATCAACTAAGAGCCTAACTCGATAGTACTTCCTGGTTGACGTTAAACAAAATAAGATATTAAAATATGACTGAAAGCTCTAAACTAAACTTAATAGAATCATACACACTTAGAACCAATTCTTTGATATGGTGGTTTAGCTTTACAGAATACCATCAGCACCAAGATGAATTATGTATACCTTTGCATTGAATAATAAGGAGATCAGAAGCAGGTGCGATAGTAAAGAGATGATGCTTAGAAATGTCATTCTTTAAAGATTTTATAATGCATTTCCTGCTCTAATCAATAATGTAAATCTAGTTCATGGCATCACTCTCTACACTTATCCTTTGTTCATGTCCTCTATTTAGAACTCCCTGAGCACCAATGGTTTCAGTTATTTTTAATTGAGGTTTAGTTAGAATTAATTTTCTGTTAATGTTATTAATTATCAAGCTTCCACTAAATTATCTTATCACTTGGAGAAATTTAGATGTGTCCCACCCAAATCTCATTGATTTATCAGGAATTGTTTCGTAATGTGGTACAATATAAAAATTCCACTTATATTTTGCTCTAGCATTTCTGTATTGGAATGCTTAATAAAGAAACACATGAAATTGCTGAGAAATTCTGGATTTTCGTGGTAATGAATACCAACTGTCATTTTGATTGCATTGTACGCAACATTTTTTTTATTTTAAAACAACAGAATCTAGCTACTTTTTAAGATAAAAACAAAAACGTACTTGTTTTTGAAAGTGCCTACTAAAGTCAGCTGCTGGATTTTAAAGTTGTGAAACCTTATATCTGTGTCGACAGTTCCATTGGATGCAATATGAATAATGCTCTCAAGTTGCATTGCGTTAAATGCACCTTTCGTGCTTGGATGTTGGCGTGATCTCGCCAACCATGCCAACCCAATTATACCATTTTAGCTAGTGTAATTAATACCACTTTGGAGTTTCATTCTTTATGAGAGCCTTGGCCCAACTCTCTCAAAAGGACATGAGTTTGCTAAAAGAGGAAAGGGATATCTACTATTGTCACCTCATCAAAAAAATAGAAACTATGTTTTATTCAATTTCTTACAGACCTTGTATACAACTAAGATAAGAAGGATAGTGATACCTACATACTGTTATAACTTTTGTAATGTATATAGCAAATCTTTGCTCATGTTTAAGCGCTTATATTGCCACAATAAGTAATATTTAACCTTGTATGCCTAGTTAAGCTACGTCTCTTAGATATTTTCAAATTTTAAAAATCATTCTCTATTTCAGTTTTGTTTTTCCCTTCGAAATATCAAGTCTCACTACGTAATTTGTTCCGACATCATCTGTAGGTTCATCACGGTGGTGCTGGAACAACATATACTGGCCTTAAAGCTGCAGTAAATGCTATTGCACTACTATTATAATTTGTTTGTTGGAAGTTTATAGTCGACCATATCGATGACTTATCATAGATCACTATTTTTCTTTTCTATAGTGCCCAACTGCTATTGTACCATTCTTTGGAGACCAACCATTTTGGGGAGGGCAATTTCACGCAAGAGTCTCTCAGATATAAGCTTATTGGTGGTCTTGCTGTTCGTAGGTGTGTACTTATGCAGTTGCAAATGACCTCAATTATGAATGTATTGTGCTTATATAATATCCTGATTCTGACTGAATTAGTGTTAGAATGAGTAAGCTTTTTCGACTTTGAAACTGTATGCATAAACATATCCACTTGCTAAGGTCTGTACATGCCAATGAAAATCCTAAACCTGCCCTAACAACACCCAGATACACTGTTGTAAATCATCAATCTCACATGTTTTATTGTGTACAAGGGGTTGAGAATGTGTATACCCAGCACCAACCTCTTCTGTTCCAAACCATGGAAAGCATCACAAATGGACGACTTAAAGACGTGGAATACCCATTTACTGGAAATCACTTCCAGCAAGGCAGGTTTGTTATGTTGTATATATTGTTTTCTATCTTCTTTCTGTTGCATTATAATTTCATGGTTATCTAAAAAAAATTATTTTCTTATGCACTCTACTGTATTTAGTAACCCCTTGTTTGGTAATAAACATGATCGCTTACTTGCTTTTGACATATGGAAGTATAATATTGAAACACAAATTACAGTTTACTGCATGGAATATTCAAAAGGGATTATACATGAAAATTATGTATTTGAACCATACAGTCCCATTTGAGCCTCAATAATGCCCTAAATGTTTACTGTATCTTCCCGACTAGTTTCCTTACTTGTAAAAAAACAATTTCCGTTGTTTCTTATTATATCAAAACTTGTGTCACAGCTCTGTATTAAGGGGTTGCATGTTATACTCTAATCGTTAGGTCATATTGCATATTATGGTGGGAACATAATGGTTTTGAGAAGAAATTACGCAGCTGGTAATCTTCCTGTGGTTTGTTGTATCTGCCGCATGTAGGTTCATAATTCTGTAGACATGAATCACAACCTTTCGGATTTGTTACAGGTTTGAATTTCCTCCACATGTATGGAATACGATTAGATGGTGGAAATATATTATAGCTGGATTTTTAGAAGTAGATATCTGGAACTAATTTTTGTCCCTCTTCCTCGTCTAGTGAAGTTTTTTCCATCATGTTCAACTTTTTCTTTCCTTTTGATGATTGATAACCCAGTTTGTCAGTTTCTGTGGTTTGTGGGGATATTATGTGGTTGTTGTAAGCTATTAGTTAGATTTCATTAGACCATTTTGTGATTTCTTACATGTATATTGTATTCAAACAGACCTCAGGATGTAGTGATCTCCGTTGTAGGAGGCACATGATGTGGCTTTACAGAATGTTTCCAGTTTCTGAACGCGCTTTTATACTTGATGATTCGGTCATCCTCAATTCAAAGATGTAAGTTAAAACTGGTTTATTCAAATTGATTCTCACATATATCTGTAATACGTTAAAGTTGGTCGTTCTGCAACTACCATGATTTGTGTTATGAAAGGCTTTGCAAGTAATATTTTCAAATTTTATAGCAGAACCCCAGGTGGCTTATGTAACCGGATCATAAAATGAAGAAATATTAGATTACAAGTAATATTAGATTTGAAAGGTGATAAAGTAGGTTTGTAACGATGCACATCGTAAATTTAGTTATTTGAAAATGACTAAATTTTCAAAGACGCATCGTAAATTTAACACTAAAAAAAACCAATTCAAATTTAATGGATTCAAAATGATGTGACTTCCTAGATTGGGATTATAAATTCTCCCAGTTTTATCCATTAAATAATATTTAAATCCTTGGAAAGTCTGTTTTAAATTGTCAAGTAGCAAATATTTTTTTACCAAGATCTGATTATGAGTTATTAAATGATAAGAAGAAAAATTCACAAATTTAGGTACAATCCCTAAAGGACCCAATGAATTTAGAATGGAAATTAGGGAATCCCTTTTCATTGATTCTTTTGTCACACTGTCATTATATTTAACACCGTTGAATAGACCCATTCGAGAACAATTAGATGATGACAAAATGATCAAAGGTTGGGATTCCTTATTTCGATTTACCAACGCACGAATAGTTCCTTGATGTTGGGTAAATGCTTGTTGAATCCTTGCCTTGGAATAAAACGAAAATGGATTGAGGTTAGTGCGATCTGATCCATTATCCGGGATCCATATTAATCCTGCCCCCCCTCCGATCATTTCTTTTTCTGGTATACGAAATAGGGGACTTCACTAAGTCCATTCTTATGAAATAGCGAATCAGGTTGTTTACCCTTACTTCAACAAAAGAAGCATGAACCTCCTCTATAGACGAACCTTTTTTATCTTGGTTCCAATTCAATACTAAACAAGTTCGAACTAATTGAATACTTGTGTGATAAATCCCTCGAATTGGTTTTCCATTTCCATAAAGAATATAATTGAACAACTCGAAGTTGCACATTATCTCTTTCCTGCAACAGGTCGTGGGGGAAAAGCGTTGCTAAATTTATCCCGTCCGTTATTTCATATGTGACTACGGGTCGAACCAAAACAAAAAACTTTTTCTTTATAGGTGTGATCCGTTGGACATAGATCCAATTTTTCCATTTTGTTGAATCTGCGGCATTTTTTTTTCCTGTTCCCGGTGGTAATAAGATGCCGCTATGCCAGGATATCTTATCTGTCTCTCCAGGAAAATGGATATCTCCAAAAAAGATTTTCAGTTCAATCCTTTTTTTTTCTCTCCACTCGGACTAATCCCCCTACACGACTTCTTATATTTAAGGTGATTCGTGTATCGATTCCAATAATACTATTATTCCGTACCATTATGAAAGAAGATCCGGATAAGATATGCACTTCCTCAGGAATGAAAAAAAAGCGATCTACTTTCTTTTGGTATTTTTGCCTAAATTCTTTTGCTCTTCGATACTCAATAAAATCCTCTTTCTTTACAATAGAATGCATCTGTAGAGTCTCATATTTAGTAATTCCCGAACTGTTTCTTCTGTATCGGGGATCATCCAAAGTGGAGAAACCAAATTGGTGTTAATTTTCTGAAATCTGGTCAAAAAGTGAGCGTTGTTCTGGTGTTTTGATTTCTTCCATCAAAGTATTTCTTGAAACCTTTGCAATTTCGAGATAGTGAAACAAGGAGAGAAGTGTGAACTTCCTAAGGAAATTAAGAATCGCCAAAATTGCGAATTTTTACCTATGAAAGTGGAGATGATGTAATGCCTAGAGGTATAGAAAGGCTCACTTGCCTTTGAAACATTAGATTCTTACATGGTTAGACAAAGAAGCAGAGGTCTGTGGAAGTGGCATTGAAGAGTTAGCAGACAAAGATGCATCATTTATGCTCAAGGACTTGAAAAAATGGATGAAAGATACAACATATATTGCTAGTAGCTAACCCTTATAGCTGCTGTAGCATTTACAACTGCTTCTACTGCACCAGGCAGGCGGCAATGGATGATAGATACATCATGAAGGTAATAATGGTAATCCAGTTTTTTTGAACAATGAAATGAAAGACATAGATATGCAAATGTAGGAAATTTTAATGATCTTTTAACACACACATCATATTAGAGTTGTGAAGTTGGTAGAGATTATGAAAATAAAATCCAGTGTTTGTTATATCACAAAACATAATGATGTTGCAATACTAGCGAAGTCATTCATGACTCTTTAACTGTGAACATTACAAGTACAGATTTGTATTTAAGTGAAATGTAAAATTGCAATATGCTTGTAGAGGTGTTATACATAGCCTTGCACCTAATCAGAGCACAACTAAGGAACCCAATTAGCATTACCATGTGCAACTAACTAAGGCTACATGTAGTTTACTGCTAAGATCTCCTCTGTTTTCAAGCATGAATTTTACTTTAGCGCAGTGGACAAACTCGGACTTGAAAACGACCCTGACCTTCACTATCTTTTTCCTCGAAAATCCTAATTTGAGTTCACTGGGTATTCGATTTCAATACTTGTATAACATGTCATATTTGAAAGGTTCATCCACCTCTGCAGAGTAAATCCTTTAGACTTAATTTTGTAAAATTAATTAAGGGATACTAGTATTAGCGGGATGACTCAGTTTTAGACTCTTAGTCCATCCAATGTACCTAACTTCTAAATGGGATTCCAATATTTCAAACGTGGCCAAATGAAACCTTCTTTTTAGACTGTGACTGAAAATATAATGATGAAGCAACACCACATCTTGGCTATTCAAGCTGATCCAAACCTTGTGGTATCCCACCCTTTGGATTTGTATAATCGTGCTTCACTAACCAAGAAACTCATCCCATAGAATTGTTTGCGGAGTGTGATTTTATCTGGGTTCATTGAATGGGAATGTGATTTTATCTGGGTATATTGAATGGTGAATTTTTATATTTTTTATTTTAATAGTAGGGTAGGATTTAGGTATCATTACCCAGTAATTACCCACCAATAGTAGGGTAGTATTCAGGTATCATTACCCAGTAATTACCCAACTTAAATTATTGGTATCATTACCCAGTAATTTTACCACCAATAGTGACATCTGCAGAAAAGTTTTAGTTGTAGATTCATAGTTGACAACTAAGATTTACGGGTTTGTTTTTCTCTAACTCAACTAGCTCGTCTAGATTTGATTCATCTGAATCTAATTCACTACATCTGAATCTAATTTAAAAATAATAAAATAATAGTAATAAAAAAAAGATTATTCCAATCATATACGTATCCAACGAGTCAGCTACAAAATGATATCTGATTTAAATAGTTCGGAGTCATATATATATATATATGTATCCAACGAGTCAGCTACAAAATGATAGCTGATTCAAATAGCTCCAAATCAGATGTATAAGTTGAATCAGATCTCAAGTTAGGCATTAGAAAAATAAAACAATAAACAATCTACCTTCCTAGAAAATTCAAATACCAGGAGCCGAACAAGAAAAAGCAAAGTGGTTCTCCAATTGTCCTACTTTAATCATTCTGATGATGGCTGTGCAGCCTCCAACTTCTTGGTTGGTGAAAAGAAATAATTGCACAGTGAATCAAAAGTTAGTGGGAACCTTAATTGAAAGGAAATTCATGCATACTCAGATGATACAGACTTTTAATCATTCTTCTCTTCTTCTTCCTCCTTCAGTTAGATACTACCCAAAAATGGTCCCAATAGCAGGAGCTGCCACTGATATTTTGTTACTAGTGTTGTTGGTTTGTTCTTCAAACTTCAATATTTCAGTTTCTGGTTCTTCAACTCTAAGAAAACAAGTAAATGAAGAAGAAGAAGCTCTTTTAAAATGGAAATCAACTCTTATTAACCAGACTTCATTTCTCCTTCCATCTTGGAACAGAAATGCTACTAATGGTACAATAAGTCTATGCACATGGTATGGAATCACTTGTAATAACGAGGGAAGTGTCACGGAACTGGATTTAGCAGGTTTGGGTTTACAAGGTGCACTCCATGATTTTAACTTCGCATCCTTCTCCAACTTTGTTAGTCTTAATTTAAGCGACAACAAACTCTTCGGGTTTATTCCCTCGCAAATTGGTAATCTTTCAAAACTCACCCACCTTGTTCTTTCCAATAATCTTATTAGTGGATCCATTCCGCAAGAAATTGGCAATTTGCCATCTCTTACTAGTCTATGGTTGTCTATTAACCAACTGAATGGCTCTATGCCTACTTCTATATGCAATCTGACAAACTTGATTGACTTATCTGTTCGCGCAAATAATCTTTCTGGCATCATTCCTGGAGAAATCGGAAATTTAAGGTCTCTTAGTGCATTATTCTTATCCTCCAATACTTTCTCTGGTCCTATCCCTCCTTCTTTAAGCAATTTGACTACTCTACGTCGTCTTTTTCTTTATCAAAATCATCTCTCTGGTCCAATCCCTCATGATATAGGAAATTTAAGGTCTCTTTATCACTTATCTTTGTATATGAACAGATTGACTGGTTCTGTCCCTGCTTCTGTGGGTAATTTGAGAAACGTAACTCAATTCTCTCTTTCTGACAACAATTTAACTGGGTCATTACCAACAGAATTCGGCAATCTAACCCTGTTGACGGTACTGTCTTTGGATAGTAACTCTCTTTCCGGGAATATACCTGCTAGTATAGGGTACTGCGTCGAGCTTACATATCTAAACCTTGGCAACAACAATTTCTCTGGAGATATTCCAAATGAGCTTGCAAATGCAGGATTACTGGAATATCTGCAACTAAATGACAACAACCTCAGCGGTACTCTTTCTAGTTCATTCGGCAAACTTCAGCACTTGAAAGTTCTCAATTTAGAGGATAACAAGTTTGAAGGCAATATACCTACAGAGTTTGGTTCACTTCATGACCTTCTGATCCTTTCTTTAAGGTCAAACAGGTTTAATGGGTCTATTCCTGAAGAGATTACTCACTTGCATGAACTCCGTATTCTGGACTTATCGCAAAACAATCTCACTGGTCTAATTCCTAGGAATGTTGGGAACCTAAAGAAGCTATTAAATAGACTTGAAGATAAATCTAAAATTACTTATTATGGCGCTGAGAATGTGACGTTGAATATGGTGATCAAAGGGATCAGTGCGCGGCTCGCGATATTCTTAAGTTATACCTCAGCGATTGATTTATCCTCCAACAATCTTGATGGAAACATTCCAAAAGAGATAGGCCTATTGAAAGGACTTTATATGCTTAATTTGTCACACAATCATTTCTCGGATGATATCCCTGTGAATGTTGGAGACATGTCTGGTTTAGAGTCTTTGGATTTAAGTTGGAATAGATTGTCTGGAAATATCCCCCAGTCTTTGGCATCTATGGACTCTCTTGGTTTCATGAACTTATCTTACAACAAGTTGAGCGGCAAGATTCCAGGAGGAACTCACTTTGAGACTTTGAGTTGGGATGGTTCAGTTTTCATTGGGAACGATTTATTGTGCGGCAAACCTACAAAGAAAGTTTGCGAGGATCCTGATCCTACAAATGATAATGAAGAAGATGGTCAAGAGGAAGCAGATGAGAGATTGTTGCTTTATGGTGTTATTGCTACGGGGTTTGTAGTTGGATTTTGGGGTTTATTTTTAGTTTTGATTCTTAAAAAAGAGAAATGGTGGATACCGTACTGGAGAAGTGTTGATTCTGTAGCAGCCGGAATTACACGTCGTACTAAAAAAAAGTTGTAGCAATACAGTTGTATTGTTTATTTGCAGTGACATTGGATACTGTAGAATTATCATCTTGTGATTTTCCTCGTTTCTTTTTGGTTTTTTTGGTGTTGTTTAAAGAACTATCCCTTTCGTATCATCTTAGATGAAAGTGGTCTTTTTTTTTAATTCTAAATAAGAGGAAGAATTTTATATTTTTATTTAATTTTTTTTATTTGTCTTGCATTAGAATCAGACACTGAAAATAAAAAATTAAAATATTAAAATATTTTAATAATTAATATTAAAAGACATATTTAGAAAAAATTTAGTCTTTTTTTCTTAATATGTGTAGAAATAATAAACCTTTTAAATAAATTAAAATGGAAAAAATAACATTTAAACCACTTAAATATATCTATATATAAATACTAATATAATGTTTCAAAGCCTAATACTAATGTAATGTTCTTTAAAACTATTAGGAGTATCAACTTTCTCTAGTTTCTTCTCGTAACTCCATAGTTTTCAAGCCTTATAAAACTCCAAGGCCAAAATCAGTATATCCAACTAGTTTCCTAGCCTAAATTTTTCTAAAAATTAGGTTTTCAAATATTTATTTTACTTAATTACACCTGCAGTGAGATGTTGTTTCCCCATAATAAGTTTTCGGGCTCTGCCTCTATTTATTAGTGGAATAATGTTTAGTATAACAAAATAATAATATTCTATTCTATTAAATCAAAGATACTCATTGTCATTTAATCATAATTCATGGAAATAATCTGCACTAAATTTTTATGATTCAAAAAAATATATAAATTAAAACGTATGTGAATAAGTGCGAACAACTACTATTAAGTAGAATAAATGCTTATAAAGTAAATAATCACACACTTAACACAGTAGTTATCAACGGAGCTTTTGTTATCAAAATCAAAATTTAATTTCATTACCTAAAATTATATAAATTGATAATAAATTTATTTATAATATAAAATATATATATATGTTTTTGAAAACTTCTAGAAAAAAATAAATGTGGAATATTTTAAATCAGACATCTACACCGTAAATCTTAATCAAATAAACTATAAGAAAATTAAATTAGTAGTTACAGTGTCCATGATTTACGTTTCGTTGGTTCTATTCAATTCTTGTTTCTAGTTTTTTCAAGTCTCAAGCAAGAGATTGGAACTGGTAGGATAATAATCCCTATGTCATCTACGCTCAACCACCCAAACTATATGGTTTGCATGATCTGATAAATCTCCATCATTTTTATCAGTCATGAACGACCCGATTCGCACGTAAAGAATATTAAAGATAATATCTTTTGAAAAATCATCCTTTAGCATGTGGAGACGGACTCACGAGGACTACTTGCATGACGGGTGAACCACGCAATGAAGCTAGACTTGAATAGTTGTCAAGAGTTTTGTGCTTGAGCAATTGACTTGACTCTGTTCTGCATCACACATATAATTCTCATTATCCATACTCTTCCAAATTATCACCCTTATAAAACTAAGTATGGATGGGACCTTCCACATTCATTCTTCAGCTTTCTCATATTATTACCACTTCTAGCAAAAAAAATAATCATCAAAGTGGCGCCAATAGCTCAGATTGGCATCTAAACTGTACTAGTACTGTCGTTGGTGTCAGTGCTTGTTTTTTCATCTAGTGTTTCTGCTTCCTCATTTCGTTCAGCTCATGCAAAACAAGTACAAGTAAATGAAGAAGTAGATGCACTTCTGAAATGGAAATCATCCCTTATTAACCAAACTTCTTCTCTCTTACCATCTTGGAACAGAAGTACTGCTACTAATGGTGCAATAGCCTTACAAAATCAGGCATTATATAGCCTTACAAAAGCTATTTACAAAGTAACTATCAAGCAGTTACATACTTTACTTTATGGAAGGAAGTTAGCATAACTTACCAACCTGCCTATCAGTTTCCCTAGGTTAAAGGGGGAGTTCTTTGTCTCTAGAAAAACATAAAGCTAACACCAACTAAGTGTAACCAACTCGTAACCGTCATGACCATATACCTGGTGAGATTCTAGCCTTGTTGTGCCAATTAACGACGCATTCACTAGCCAAGTGCATCATTGTTGTGCATCATGCATCTTCATATGATGCGAGTGTTCATATGCAATTTTGCCTACTTGTATTTTTGGATGCGTTATGCATCCTTGCCATGCCCAAATCCCCTTTGGGAGCGTGCCAATATTGCATATTAACTATGCCGGTTGATAGCACGGTCATATAGTTGAGACAATAATTATGATGCTTCTTGTTTTTCTTGATGCTTTAACCGTACATGAGACTCCCTTATATAATGAGAGTAGTTTTTATATAAGATAGGAAATCTAAACAAATCCTAAACATAACAGGAAATCCTAAATATAACAGGAAATCTATTCAAATCCTAAGCAGAATATATTGTTAACAAATCCTAAAAATTATAAGTTGGCATTTGTATCAGGATTGGTCTTCTGACTGGATTTAGAATTAATCTTCTGACTATATGGTTCAACATATACTACCTATGACTATAGAACTCATTAACGATACAATAATAACAAAAGAATATCAACAGCGAGGCCAGGGTCTTACAAACTACCATGGTCATACTACCTATGACTATAGAATTCATGTAATTAGTGAATTATTTTGATCAATTCTATGTTGCTTGATTCTTAACCATGAATTCTTTATGTTACAGGACATTTCCTGAAATCTTACTTCTAAGTTCTAAGCAAGCTATGCGAAGCTATTTAGAATTAACGGATTCAAGACGAGAGACTGAGCCTTTGTTTTCCAATCAAATTCTCGATTAAGCATCGCTTTAATCTCATCGTTGTAGCACCGGGTCGGTTATAAACGGGTCAGATCAATTGAACCGGTTAAGTTTCTAGCTAGTGTTTGAATAATATGTCCTTTAACTACTTTACAGGGTATTTTGATAATAAAATTGACGGTCAAAATTAATCTACATCCTAATACATCAACAGCATGTTTTACGATCCAAATCCTAATTATTTTTATAAAATATCTCTTTAAGTTACGATAGATAGTAAAAGAAATATTTCATCATCTTTGATTTCAATTGACTCTCTTGAGACCCTAAATTTATCTTACAACAAGTTGGGTGGTAAGATTCAAGGAGGATTCACTTTGAAATGTATTGGGATGGCTCCGCTTTCCTTGAGAACGATTTACTGTGTGGATTACCCGTGAAGAAAGTTTGTGACAATGGAAGTTGCATGCTTCCCTTCTGAAACCAACTTTCATGCTGCTAAACTAATAGAAAACTAATAGAAAAGCTAAGGAACAGAGGCAGAAGATATGTGCTGATTTTGACAACAAAACAGAATTTAAAATATTGCTCGTGCTTTTATTTTAGTAATGAGAACGAATATAATATGGGAAGCTAAATTGTTGTGTTTTGTAACAAATATGCAACCAAACGTTTCTAGAATGGAAATAGCTTAAGAGAAATCCTAAACTATCCGAATATTAAGACATAGAACTGTGATGTAATGGTTTATCGTAACTCCTCTCGCGGATAATACAGTCCTCTTTTACCTATAGCATGACATGAGGTATTATTTGCCTGGAAATTGTGACTTCAAAATTCCACCATTAATCATGCAAAAAAAAAGAGGGTTGAGTTGCATCTTTGATGGTACAGACACCATTATCCTGCACTAACGATTTAGTGGACTGGGCACTAATAATACAACATCACCACCGTGATTTTCACGGATTACAAGTCAAGGAATCCATAGTACATTAGTCTCTTTCTTTTCTTGGTCATTCCCATTATTGATAGTGTTATAAATTATCACCTATAAAACTAAGATCGAATGAGAGCAAGCACATATTTATTTTTTAGAGTTCTCTTTAGTATTGTGAGAAATATTCATCAAAATGGTGCAAATAGCTCAGGTTGCCATTGAAACTCTGCTAGTACTGTCGTTGGTGTTAGTGCTGGTTTTATCATCTAATGTTCCTGGTTCTTCACTTAGCTCAACTCATGCAAAACAAATACAAGTAAATGAAGAAGTAGATGCCACCGGTCATTTGCTAGTACTCATTTGCATCATCTTAGTATTTTAGATTTATCACAAAACAATCTCACCGGTCAAATTTCAAAAAAAATAGAAAACCTGAGGAATCTAATTGAATATGATGCCAGCGGGTTTTAAGTAGCGGAGTTGGATACAAATTGGGGGTTCACTGTCTATATCCACGTGGATGTGCAGTTGAAAATGGTGATCAAAGGGAACACCATCCAGTTTGAAATATTGTACGGATCTACCTCAGCAATCGATCTATCGTGCAACAATCTTGATGGAAATATACCAGAAGAGATTGGTTTATTAAGAGCACTTAACATGCTGAATTTGTCTCACAATCATTTTTCGGGAAATATCCCTTCGAAAGTTGGAAACATGTCTAGTCTGGAGTCTTTGGATTTGAGTTACAATAGATTGTCAGGAGATATCCCACCATCGTTGACATCAATCGACTCTCTCGGAACCCTAAATATTTCTTATAATAATTTGAGTGGCAAGATTCCAGGAGGAACTCACTTTCAGACTTTGAGTTGGGATGGATCAGCTTTTTTGGGGAACGATTTACTTTGTGGACTACCCATGAAGAAAGCTTGCGACGGTGAACAAAATGTTATCCTTACAAATAAAATTCAAGAAGACGATCAAGAGGATGCAAATGAGAAATTTATACTCTACGGTATCATTGTTTTGGGTTTCGCAGTTGGATTCTGGGGTTTATTCCTTGTTTTGCTTTTGGAAAAAAAGAAGTGGTGGTTTGGTTATTGGAGAATCGTTGATAAAGTTGCAAAAGAAATAATAAATTGTCTGTATGAGAAGTAATAAAAAGGTCTTTTTTTTTTCTTTTTTTTTGTTATAACTTTGGATATTTCGGATTTGTATTTTATGTTGTTGATAGAAATAGCACTATTTCCAATCCACAATTATTATTAATACAATCCAATAAGAAAATAAATAAAATTTTATTATTTTTTAAAAACTCAATTAAAGTAAAATTTATTAATCCAATCCAACTTTATTTTTCTTTTCCTTTTCTATTTCTAGTTTCTTTTATAAATAACCCTAAATCTATTTCTTCTTCACTTCTACTTCTTTATCTCTATAAATTCTAATAACCCTAAACCTAACTTTGGTATATAAGATATGATAGAAGATTCTACTCCTTCAACCATTGAAGTGGAAAATTTCAATTGCATTGACAATCAACCCCACACGGTATTACTTACAAAATTTAATTGCAACTTAAATTTTTTGATTAACCCTTTTCTGCCATAATTTTTTTTTTTTGAATTTTAGATGTTTCTTTCGTTTTGGTAGACTAAAACAGGGTTCATTAACGTTATTAACTGTGGGGATTGCAGTTATTCGGTGATTGTTTTTTTTTCCAGAAACAAA
>JAJJMC010020972.1:3789336-3861508 GCA_023531435.1 Papaver californicum | reverse complement strand
CCCAACCATAACATTCTTAAATCTTCATCTTCTACATTTGAAGTTACGGTTGGGTTTTGAAGAAAACCCAACCGTAACACTCAAGAACATTATAGGTTACAGTTGGGTTTTCATACGAACCCAACCGTAATTTCTACTGTGTACATATTTTTAAAAACCCAATTCATAATCAATCATGCAATTCAATCAATTAGAAGTTCTAAGAATAACATGGGTTTTGTTCAATCAATTAGATACACCATTGTTGGTTGTTGTGGTGATAGATTTTGGTCGATTTGTTCTTGAATCTCTTATTAGATTAAAACATGGAGAGTTGATTAGTGTTAAGTGTGTTTAAGTTTTAATTAGGTTAAGGATAAAATTGACATTTGAATTGCCCCTAGGTCACCCCTTAGCCATGGGCTTTGGTTGGGATAAAAAATTGGAGCCCCATCAAGATATGGGAGCCCCTATATTAAGCTTCAATATAAAACATAATCTCAAAAAGATTCAGGATCCACCTTTTCAAGGACCCAAGAACTCTAGCTTTGTAAAATAATTTTGGAACAATAATTTGTAAGATAACACTTAAATGAGCCTGGTTAGTTTCCTGTCAAAGAAAAGTAGAGTTAGATCAGTATCATTACAGGGTGGTGATGTATCAGCTTCATGTATTGAATACATGAGTTTGACCTGAACGATCTAAATGAGACCTGTATTTCACTTAATTCAATAACGACAAATTCAGCATTGTTATTGCAACTCTTCATTAACTTGACCTGACCAAAAACACCATCTAAATTGGACCATGTACCCTAATTCCCAAACAAGGTGATCCAAATTACACCATCAGTAGGGATAACAAGCATGAAACCATACAAGAAGTAAGAACATAAGCAGATCGTCAACGTAGACTATACATTTCCAGGGGAAATCTGAATGCAGTTTTTATTTATTGTTGGATCTATTTAAAGTCTGACTTTCCCAATTTGCTTGTGGTTATTGAATTAATTGATTTATCACAATGGTTTTAATACAGCGAGATGAATCAACTGATATTAAGACAATAATTTGGAAATAAATCCACAGTCAAACAGTATCATCCTAAAAATGAGATAAAATTAAATGAGCAGCCCTTATAATTTTATACATTATGTATACACAGAAATATAAAATTCCAGCATAACAATGATTTACAAGAAAAATAGACAACTTGAGCCATAATGAAGCTGATAAAGAACTGAAAATAAGGAACAACAAATATTCCACTAAGAGATTACAGAAAGAGAGCCAGTGATATATTTCTCAGATCAAAGCCAAACTGCAAAGCAAACACCATTACAGCTAAACCAACATCCTTCTCAAACCAACAGAACAACCTAAAAAATTAATAGAAAAACTGGGAACAAAGAAAATCATACATTTTGTGGAGGAATCAAAGGAAAAAGGTAACAGACCAAGACGAAAGTAAAATATAACAAAATCATACCTTCAATAAAAGAATTCAGCCCAAAACCTGCAAAGATAATCACATAAGAAATCAATGAAAAATATGCAGGGGAAAATTTACATAACAAATTACACAAACTAAAAACGAGGAATATACAAATAATATATGCAAGGTCATTTATGAAGAACAACAACCTTACGAATCACAAGAGAGGCCAATTAAAGAATTCTTCCTCGAGAACTCATTAGTTGATATAACAAGACTGCAAGAATTGACCAAAACCAAGATATCGTTAACGTACAGGAATATTATTTCTACAAATTTAAATTAGAATTTACTTGATAAACTGGAAAATACATCTCCTGAAGGGTAACATGCAAAACATCGAACCATGCAGAAGTAACCAAACACTTTGTGTAGAAGGCGGAACACTACTGGAATCCAATCAAGCGCTGCAAGGAAACAAAATAACCCATTAGAAATGTTACTTGTAAATTCATTTCAAATATTTAATATTATACAGAACGAGTTACAACTCACACAACCCCGCTTTCACCCTTCATCAGATGAAGGCACACCTTGACAATATACAGATGATGTTATAAAACCATCTGCAAGTAGAAATTGAAATTTTAAACACTATACATAGGTTAACAGATAAGAGTTTCGGAAGATGCCAGTTAAAAAAAAGGTGCAGGTGGAAACTAAGTTATGAAAAACGAAATCATTTAACTCGCAGATCAATCCCATCAGCAATCAGATACATGTGTTATGCAACCCCTGGTTGAAACAAAAAGTTGGTCAAAAGACCATCATGCTAGTTTACTTATTCAATCTAAACAACCAGATATTAATCGACCAGTATCCTATTAGCCAGATGAAAAATGAGACCATGAAATGCAATATTGAACGACCTTTGTAGAAATTCAATCCAAGAACTGATTTCCAATGGCCACCACTAAGAAGTTTACGTTCCTGATACCTGTACAGAGTAGCACACATTATGCAGAAGAATCAAAGTTACTGTCACAAACCAAACCAAAAGTAGATATATTAACAAAATCAAACCTTAGAGCAGCTGTAAACCTCACTGCAACTAAAGCCAGATTGGATCCCTGATCTTGCACCTGAAACAAGGATCACAATTATAAGTGTACATCCTAATTTACTAATTCAAACACTAGATGCATTCTTAATATAAATATATATATTTCGTAAAGTTCTATGTCAGATATCAATCTATATAGGATAAGGCAGTAAGAGCCGTTCACTCCAAGTTCAATTCACTTAAAAAATTTAATCGGTCAAACTTGTGGGAAAAATGTAGAAAAGTATCCATAAACATTTAGAAACAACAAAACACGAAGTCGTTTACACGAAACCTCAAACTCGGTGGTAAAGAAAGACGGTCAAAAAATACTGCAAAAAAATTCCCTGATAAGGATTTAATACCTGAGTATGGATTCCCGGGACAACATCCCAGGTAGCAATATTTTCAACTGTGCAACCGACAGGAATGAGCACCAAAGGGGAACAAGGCATTTCAGATTCTAAACACATGACTAAAAACTTTGCAATGAAGCATCCAGGAATAATAACAAGACCCGGATAATAATAAGATCAAAATATATTACTAACATTAGAAGCTCCACAAGTCTTGGCCAGACACCAGCTTCGATAACAGTTTGAATTTTTCCATCTGGGCCGACAGAAGAATAAGATAATCCCAACAAGCATCTATCAAAACTTTTTCATCAGTTAAATGAATGAAACCCTTGGGCGCTGGTAGAGCAGGTGTTGTCTGTATAGATAGATAAGAAAAACTAAGCCACGAAACAACTACTATATTGAATATTTAAATAAAATGGAATTAACAGGAAATCAAGAATAAAATTAGACAAAATACTCAGGCTGCCTTAGTGTTATCAACTTCACTGCAATTAGCACCCTCTTCGAAATCCAGGTCTTCGAATCCCAGTCATAGAACTTTAAAAGAAATTTCAGAACTACAACTGCATGAAATACAAAGTTCACGAGTAAGAAAATAGAGTTAAAAAATGGCTGAACATGAGGATAGGATAAGGTAATCCGAGAGGAAGTTTAATTGCACCAATTAAAACAAACAAAAATTAGAACAAAACTTTAAAAGTATAACTTTCCTTTCTCAATACTTCCTTGGCATGGATAGCTCGCTAATGAACACTGCAAAAACCTGAAAGAAAACCTTCCAACAAATTTAGCTGGTTAATAATTCAGAATTATCAAGCAATCCTAAACACAAATCCACCAATTACCCTAAACCAAACAAAACCATAAATTCTCAAAACACGAATGAACAAATCACAACAAATTAACAGATCACAATAAATCAACAAAACACAGCAAATTTACACCAATATCGAAGAGAAAAATATGAAATTATAATACAGAATAAGTGAATAATGAACTAAAGTAAGGAATATGAAATTCAAAAGTAGAGAGTGAAGGGAAACTTATATTCTTTCTTCAATAGATGGATCGGCACATATTTAGAAGAAGAAAAGTCCTCATTCTGAATACATTCTTGACATGGATAGCTCACTCATGTACACTGCTAAAACCTGAAAGAAAACGTTCCAACAGATTTAGTCGGTTGACTTATTCCAGATGCAATTAAAAAAAAGTGAAATAAAACCATCATAAGAAACACTGAACAGCCTACAAACTCCATCCAGGAACTAGAGACCCTAAATAAATAAAAGTATCGTGCCTTGTAGACTTCTTTTATTGACCTAATTTATTTTCCTGGTATAAAGAATGCATGAAAGCGCAAAATGCCATATTCCCAAAACTTGGAAACACGATTTCCGGTGTAAAGAAGGGGACGAAGATGAAGGTACAGACTACATTGTTGTGAAGACAAGGAGAGGAAATGTGTTTTTATGTGGTTATGCAAAAATATGATCGGGCACAAGCAATTTTATAGTTTTTGGGATCTCTGATGTCAGCTGTTATCAGAAGCATTCTCAGAAAGATATAATCTTAACAAGAACGCAATTTTCAGAGTTCTGCTTCAATCTACTCATATTCCTATCGTACTCTATTCCATCCCCAACTAATTGCGAACATTATAACCGAACACCCAAAATGTAGGAAAATAGTGATGAAAAGGTTTACCAGCTTACCTTGCTGCATAACGAGAATCCAGCCGTAATCCCAACATAACGATAATTCAGCCGTAATCCCAACATACTTGGAAGCTGCGCAAACTGAGGCATGTTAAAATTCATAGCAAAAGAATATTATACAATAAAACTGACTTTAATGAGAAACTCATAACAACAAATAAAAGGCATAATCTCAACAAGATTCAGGGGTACACCTTATTAAGAACCCAAGAACTCCAGCTTCGAGATAATTTTGGACCAATAATTCGTAAGATTCCACTTAAATGAGCCTGGCTAGTTTCCTATCGAAGAACACTAGAGTTAACTCAGTATCCTCCAAGGGTGGTGATGTATTGGCTTAATGTATTGAATAACAAGCATTACTGCAGTGTCAAATTCAGTAATGTCAAATTCAGAATAATGTCAAATTCAGAATAATTACTGCAACTCATCATTAAACTTGGCCTGACACAAAACAGTATAAAACTTGAACCATGTACCCTAATTCCCAAACAAGGTGATCCGAATTACACCATCACTTGGGATAACAAGCATGAAACCATACAAGAAATAAGAACATAAGCAGGTCATCTACGTACACTATACATTTCCAGGGGATATATGAATGCAGTTTTTATTTATTGCTAGATCTCATTTAATGTCTCACTTTCCCGGTTTGCTTGTGGTTATTGAATCAGTTGATTTATCACGATGGTTTTAACGCAACGAGATGAATCAACTGATATTAAAACAATAATTTGGAAATAAATCCACAGTCAAACAATACCATCCTAAAAATGAGCTAAAATTAAATGAGCAGCCTTTATAATTTCATACATTATGTATACACAGAAATATAAAGTTCCAGCATAACAATGATTTACAAGAAAAATAGACAATTTGAGCCATAACGAAGCTGATAAAGAACAGAAAATAAGGAACAACAAATACTCCACTAAGAGATTATAGATAGAATAACTCAAAAAGAGAGCCAGTGATATGCTTCTCAGAATCAAAGATAAAATTACACCTAAACCAACATCCATCTCAAGCCAACAGAACATCCAAAAAAATTAATTGGGAAACTGGAAACAAAGAAAAGCATACATTTTGTGGATGAATTAACAGAAAAAGGTAACAGACCAAGTCGAAAGTAAAATATAACAAAATCACACCTTGAATAGAAGAATTCAGCCCAAAACCTGCAAAATAATCACATAAAAAGTCTCAGAAAAATATGCAGGGGAAAAAGTCACATAACAAATTACACTAACTAAAAACGAGGAATATACAGATAAAACAAGCAAGGCCATTTGTGAAGATCAACAACCTTATCAATCATAGGAGAGACCAATTAAAGAATTCTTGCCCGAGAACTCATTAGTTGATATAACAAGACTGCAAGAATTGAGCAAAAACAAAATTTCGTTAACGTACAGGATGTTATTTCTCCAAATTTAAATTAGAATTCACTTGAAAAATGTTTAAAAATGTACCAACATCTCCAGAAGGGTAACATTCAAAACATCAAACCATGCATAAGAAACCAAGCCCTTTGTATAGAAGGCGGAACACTACAGGAATCCAATCAAGCGCTGCAAGGAAACAGAATAACCCATAAGAAATGTTACTCATGAATTCAATTCAAATATTTAATATTATACATAATGAGATACAACTCGCACAACCCCGCTTTCGCTCTTCATCAGATGAAGGCGCGCCTTGACAATATACAGATGATGTTATCAAACAATCTGCAAGTAGGAATTGAAATTTTAAACACCGTATACATCGGTTAACAGATAAGAGTATACATCGGTTAACAGATAAGAGTTTCGGAAGATGCCAGTTAAAAAGGAGGTGCAGGTGGAAACTAAGTTATCAAAAACCAAATCATTTAACTCACAGATCAATCTCAGCAGCAATCAGATACATGTCTTATGCAAGCCCTGGTTGAAACAAAAATTGGGTCAAAGTACCATCATGCCAGTATACTTATTCAATCTAAACGACCAGAAATTAATCGAGCATGAAGCCAAACTAGCATTACAAAAGAGGGAACTTAATCTTTTTTACTGATGATTTATCCCTAGTGAATAACAGAGTTAATGAAAAGCGGATGACTATGAAAACAAACCTCAGCAGTAATAAGCAAGCATTCAACTCTGGCTAGCATCATCAACAGCTACCTGAAACAAGAAGAAGAAAGAACATCAAGAGAAAGAGGTGGCTCAGATTCATCTTTAATCAGACAGAGATAGGTATCTCTCCTCAAATATGGTTGCACAAACGACTGCTCAATTGAAGTAAGAATAGAGAAATGCAATGTAACCCCATTCAACTTCCAAACGACCATCCAGGAGTTGCCCTCCCCATGATTGATGGTGAAAGATTTATCCCAAGTCTGAAACCTTGTTTTACAAAATCATCACTGCCTCGTTGAAGTACCATCCTTCGCTCATAGTGCCAAAACAAATCGAAGTAGAAGCATCATCCTCCTATGCTACTACAATCTGAATCAAAATGGCAGTAAGAAAAAACCTTTCTGAAACAAATCTGCAAATTCAGAAAATATCACAGGAACAAAACACCATGAAATTTTAAAACTTATACTGCTTAAACCAAATTTTAAGAGGCGCCGAAGATATAAGAAGACTGAATCATAACATGGATTCAAAATATTAGAGTCTAAAACAAAGAGATAAAGGAAAAAAGCTCACAAGTCTGAAGACGATTGTGCAACACATGGTTAATGGTTAAGAGCATCCCTAAATGCATCAGATAATAGATAACATGATGCTAACTAACTAGTTGTGCCTTTAGTACCCTTCCACCTTACAATGACAGAAACATACAACCACATCAGCATAGCTATTGCATTAAGGAAGTAACAATGAAATACATTATAAACAGACAAAATAAATCAAAATAAGAAAACTCGAAAAGAACAACATATACAAATCAACAAAATAATCACATGAGTTTTCACATCTCTCTTAATAGAAATAAGAGGCTCAGATTCACCTTTCGTCAGACATGGATAGGTATCTATCTCCTCTAATATGGCTGCAGAAACGGCTGCTCAAATGAAAGAAGAATGGAGAAACGCATTATAACCCATACAACTTTCAAAAGACCATCCAGGAGTTGCCCTGCCATGATTTATGGAGAAAGATTTATCCTAAGTCTAAAAAACCTCATTTAAGGCTTAGATTCATCTTTAGTCAGACATGGATAGCTATCTATCTCCTCTAATATGGCTGCAGAAACGGCTGCTCAAATGAAAGAAGAATGGAGAAACGCATTGTAACCAATACAACTTTCAAAAGACCATCCAGGAGTTGCGCTGCCATGAGTTATGGAGAAAGATTTATCCTAAGTCTAAAACCTTATTTTATATTGTTCATCACTGCCTCATTTAAGTATCATATGGATGCAGAAACCTCATTTATTTTATATTATAGACAGGGTTAGGTATCTATCTCCTCCAATATAGCTGTAGAAACGGCTACTCAAATGAAGGAAGAATAGAGAAACGCAATGTAACCCCATTCAACTTTCAAAAAACCATCCAGGAGTTTCCCTGCCATGATTGATGGAGAAAGATTTATCCCAAGTGTGAAACCTTATTTTAAATAAATCATCATTGGTTCATTTTATGTACCATCCTTATTCAAAGTGCATTTAACAAGAAGAGGAAGCATAATTGCACCAATCAAAACAAACAGAAATTAGAGAGAAACTCGAAAAGTATAGCTTTCCTTTCTGGATGTGTCCTTGGCATGGATAGCTCACTCATGCACACTGCAAAACCTGAAACAAAACGTTCTAAGAAATTAGGTTGTTGAATTATTCAGTATCCAATTAACCAGATGAAAAATGAGACCATGAACTTCAATTTTGAGCGACCTTTGTAGAAATTCAATCCAAGAACTGATTTCCAATGGCCACCATCAAGAAGTTAACATTCCTGGTACTTGTAACAGAGTAGCACACATTAGGCGGAAGAACCAAAGTTAATGTCATGAACCAAACCAAAAGTAGATATATTAACAAAATCAAACCTTAGAGCAGCTGTGAACTTCACTGCAACTAAAGTCAGATTAGATCCCTGATCTTGCACCTGAAAAATCATTGAACGGGAAATTCTAGATATTAAATAGGTATAAAGAGTATGACCAGATGACCAGATGTTATCATATGATAAATCAAGTGAAAAAAAACAACAAGATTCTACATTCACAAAGAAAAAGGGAGGCTCATACTCACCTTTAGCCAAACAGGGATAAAAATCTATCTCCTCCAATATGGCTGCACAAATGGCTGCTCAAATGAAAGAAGAATGAAGAATCGCAACGCAGCCCCATTCACCTTTTAAAAGACCATCTAGGAGTTGCTCTTCCATGATTGATGAGAAAGATTTATCCTAAGTCTGAAACTTTATTTTACATTATTCATCACTGCCTCATTTAAGTACCATCATTGGGTCTTCACATCTCTCTTAATAGAAAGAGCAGGCTCAAATATAGCTGCAGAAACGGCTGCTCAACTGAAGGAAGAATGGAGAAACGCAATGTAACCCCATTCAACTTTCAAAAGACCATCCAGAAGTTGCCATGCCATGATTGATGGAGAAAAATTTATCCTAAGGCTAAAACTGTATTTTATACTACAAATCATCAGTACCTCATTTATTTAGAAGATATATCAAGTTAGTGGGGCATTAACCAAATTTTGAAGATGCTTAACGTATTTTTTGATATCTACTTGAAAGAAAATGTTGAACAAAAGTATGGTCGCAACTCACTCCTTTCCAAACCAACAAGCTTTGCAATTTCGTAAGGAGTCCTCAGAGTCACCTGTATAACAAAGACTGCAAAGATTAATTTCACTGCAAACCGAATATATCCCTTCTACTACGTGTATAACAAAGACAATATTGCTAAGTTTATAATCAATTCTACCACGTTTAGCATTATTCACTGCTGCAGAGATGTCACTTGTCATAGAATCTACCTATAAAATAGAGTGGGACGAATAAATATGACACACCTGTGCAATAACTGATGAACATTTTTAGAGGGAACTATGAATCACTCATATGCACGACAATATTAAACTAGAATACGAGAGGATAAATCATAGCTTGGCTTTTGACATCAGGCCATAGGGTCCCAGAGTTTTTGTCAGATTATTAGGACACATTAATTTTAGTACAAGAGAAAATATATTGTCATTAACATGGGAGCTTCTGTACACTTGTCAAAGTTAAACTTAGCACCTCTTGCAGCAGCCAGGTTCATGAAATCAGATAACAAAGAACAAGATGACTTCTCTAAACATAAATTAGCTAGACCTAACTCGATACAAATGAAATAATTGTCAAACATTTCAGAAACTATACAAAAATTTCAAAAAGATGATATTGAAATAAACTGTACATATATATCCTTATGTTGGCCAATCCTTTAGTAGATAAAGTTTTATAGTACTTGGCTCCAGTAGAAAGACAACAGAATCTCTTAAAGACCAGAATCCATAATGAAAACCTAAGTTTTGCCCTAAGTTTAGTCCTAAACCTGTATTGAAGCATTGTAACAAGTCTCTGCAAAATCTGATGGGCTAAAGTTATTGAACAAAAATCACACAAAGTACAAGTAGGAACAAATGCACCGCGATATGAGAAGAAATAGATAAGAATGAAACATGCACCCAACATAACATATGCTAGTGTAATTACGAGATAAGAACTAACCCCTGACTTGCTCATAATATCCTGCTGACATAATCTTTAGCCTTTCAGTTCCTACGTCTTATATCTAATAAAAATAAAGAATCAAACAAACAAGGATCAGAAGATGCAACACTGGAGTACGGTTTCAACTACAATAAGTTAGTTAAGAAATAGATACAAAAAGGTGGTTAACCCTTAAGTAACTAATGAAAGATTGACCATCTGTTTCAGAAGCAAACAACAAAACTATTCTGAAACAGATGGATGTGTTCCAAAAACCTTCAATGTATAATATGCACAGCCACTACAAAACCACGAATTGCTAGGGTCAAACTCAATAAATCTCCCCCACTGCAAATGGCCCAATTAGGACCTACAAAACATAAAGCAAATGATATTAGCTAGTTACAGTTACATTAAACAAATGCTGCAGAGTATTTGTATAATAAGACCATTTAGGAACGTAACTTTTAGTCCGTCAAATAAGACCTTGAAGGTAACATCAAAAACAAATGACACGACCTTAGCTGTTGTATCACTCTTCTCTGAATTCTTCTTCTAGCATAAATCTTTCTTCCTCTATGGGTACTAACTAGTACATTTTGAAAGAATAGATCCCCACATTGGTAATCCTAAGGAAAGTAAAGTAAGACTCTAGTTTCCCCACGAGGAATAGTATCACCACACTTTGTTATTTGTTTTGTTTTGTTATGTGGGACTTGAGAGTAAACTTCCTATACTCTTGGTTCGTAATTAATGTTCGCTTTTATAATGAAAATTGTGGGTCGTCACTCCATCTTCACCCCAAAGAGCATTCCAAAACAAAGTTACATCAGCCGCTGGGGTTTATTAATTCCAACGGTAATCACTACTAACCGTTAGAGTGTTCAGTGAATCGGTTCCCTTCGAGTTGACACGGTTTTGAAGAATTTTCTTTTTATTTTATTTTTTTAAATTAAAAATAAAATCAAAAATGACAATTAGAGGATTTCTCAAGAAATCATCCATTTTAGTAATGCTCTCGCCAAGCACGCTTTCGAAAAAATTTCTTCTTTTGTTTTTTCACTAATGCAAATCTACTCTTGTTTATATTTTAATATGTTGTTTTTTCATAATTAATCTATGTTTTTTAACTACAGAAGCAACAAAAACTCAAAAACAAAAAACAAGGAACACGCAGTAGTATTATCAATTCTAGGGCTTGTAAGTTCTCAAGTACTCGTCTGATTTACCATGGGGTATTGTATTTTTCAGACTTAAGGATGTGTATAAGTTGTTGACAGTCCCCCTCAATGATAAAGCTATCATACTCCAAATCCTTAGCTAGCTTGAGCGCCAAGTGAATTCCACTAAATTCAGCGATCAAAGGAATATTTTGAGGACAAATTGAAGTAGTAGCTGCAAAAGTACGATAGCTATGATCCCTAACAACGACTGCAGCTCCACACTCGTTTCCATAAATAGCACTATCAAAGTTCAGCTTCAAGACACCTACATTAGGAGGGCACCACTGGGGTATTGTGTTTCGGTTATAAGTCGTATCAACAGAACCCACCTTGTAACGCCCCAAAAATTTGGACTTCTATTGAGCTGGATTTGACCCGATGGGTCGGGTCCAACTCAACTAACAAGACCGAATTCCTAGGACGTCACTATGGAACAAGCTATTTTTTTTACAAAAAAAATAAAAGAATTTAAAATAAAGAGACTTTTAAAACTAAAATTTAAATTCAATCTCAATAAACTGCATAATAAAATTGTCTGAAATAAACATAAACAATTTTCCCAAAGAAATAAATTGTAGCAATACCTCATAAAAATTATAAAAAAACTAAAACAATTAATAAATCCATAATTTATATAAAAAAATACCTAGCATCCCCGTGTTATTATATAGTAGCTGTTCCGCAAAATACTAACATTTTGCTCCTATGTGGTAAGCTCCGAAGTCTGCTTACTGCGATAATTGTTCCTCGAACTCTGTGGGAAGATAGGAAAAACGGGGGTGAGCAACCACAGCTTAGTAGGGAATTCCCAAAAATATTAAATATCTCAGATTAAACCATTCAACGGACCAAAGTAAATGAATAACCAAACCAAATAAACCAAACCTTACAACAATTACTTACACCATTCCAAAAATCACAGAAATCAAACCTTTTATACTAGACTCCAAACTTTTCTTAAGTTTAAATAGACTCACTAGAGTCAGAAATCAAATTATACATTGGGAATGCTAAAAAAAGAATAATAATAAAATAAATAAATAAATAGAAGGTAAATCCAATTTCTACAGTTTCTAAATGGTAAGTTAGTGTTAGTCTGAATCCTTGGTGCCTTAATAGCTCTCTATGCATGAGGCGTACGTGTCACATAAGGAGATAGTTAGGGACATTTGTGTAGAACCCTTATATAGGGGCTTACACTTCCAATAGATGGGCTTTTCTAGGTTTAAGGGTAACCCAATAGTTGGATATAAGATATCTTATGACAATAGATAATGTCTACATTACCTTCAATCTATAAAAAGTCTAATTTTTCTTTCAATCTATTAAAACCTAAACAAAACCCTAACTATCTATTTCATTTTCAATTTCAAAACCTCTTCCAACCGTAACCTCCCCATTTTCTTCTCCATCAAATTATGCGTCTCCGATTAATCGTCGATTTGAAAAAATTATAATTGTCGATCAAACACTATAGTGAAGATGAAAAATTCTACTAAAGGTATAGAAGATAGCAGTAATTTAAATCAATAAATCGATTCAAACCAACCTAATCAAGAAATTGAAGAACAAATCGGTGGTGAAAGCCAATAAAACTCCCCAACCCAGTAAAATGGTGTATATGATTTATGATTAGACAAGAACCCATGTTATTGTTCTCCTTTTTGTGATTGTAATGTGTTAGAATGAGAGATTTCAAAAAAAAAAAAAAAATAGGTTTCCAGAATTTTTTACGATTGGATTCTGTTCAAATTCCAACCGTAAATGTAAGTTTTCAAGAACTTACGGTTGGGAACCAAACGTAACTGGAATTTTTTTTTATTTTACATTTAAGTTATTTCAAAACTCAACAGTAAATTTGAATAAAAAAGATAAAGATGAAATTTTACTGTTGGTTTCGATTCTCAATTCCAACCGTAAATTCACTTGCAGTAAAAAAAATTGGCATTTACGTTTGGGTTTTTTGAACCGTAAGTATTTTACGGTTGGGTTCGATTGTTAATTACCAACCGTAAATTTTCCTAGGTAGTTCAAAAAAATTTGATGATTATTTACGGTTGGGTTCGAATGTCATTTACCAACCGTAAATATGTTTATGTTTGGTTTTAAAGCCAAAACCAACCGTAACTTTATTTACAGTTGGGTTCGATATGTGTAACTCAACCGTAAAAAATTCTGAATTTTCAAATTTTTGATTGTTTGTGTTGAATTGTTTGGAAATTCTCTAACTTGTTCTTTCAATTTGTATTGCTTGTATGTTGTAGGAATAAGGATAGGGAAAAACCCAAGAACAAGAGGGGAAATAATTTAACACCAATTGATTTCACTCCCACCCCTCGCCATGAAGTTTAGGGTAGATAAAAGAGGCTTGAGAAAGAACGATAAGAAGAATAAGAATTTTGAGATAAGGGGTGGTAGCTCTAGAAAAGAAGTATTACCTCAAGAGGAATCCCATGTTTTCCAAGACTTCGAAGATCTACCGGTAGTAAGTGGAGGTGTACTTGTGATTAGGAAACCACCACAAGAGGAAGAATGTAATGATGAACAGACAGAGAACAATTTGTCAATCAAGGAAAAGATAAACAAATTGTTGTTGCTTTACCTCAACCTCAAGTGAAGGAAAGAAAGTCAAGGAAGAAACCTTCACCAAAAGGAAAGCATATTCCCAAAGTTAAAGACGTGTTGTTTCCTAAGAAGAAGAACGGGAAACTTTGGGGTGAGGCCCCAAATAAGTTTGCAATATTATTTGGTTATCCGCATTCATGGGTTGCCAACGTTGCTGAGACTAGGGTAATAATCTAAAAACTTCGCTTGTTTTGTTAAATTTTTCTTTGTTTAACTTCATTTATAACTTATTGGTATGATTTTGATTTAAAAAGATTGTTTTTATTCTTTGTAGGATCATACACAGGCCGTGAAGAAATTGGTTCGTCAAAGAGCTCAACATTGACCGTTAGCTGAAGAAATATAAAATTATCTGTGATCTCGTAAATGATATAGGGTTAGCTCTCGGAATTACCAATTCTATGTTGAAATATGACAGTGTTACTTGCACATCCTTTAGGGAAAGTTATTGGCCTCAAACCGCTACGTTTCATCTCCCATTCGGGGGGATGACAATAAGTCGGATGATGTCAAGTCAATTCTTGACTTAGAAATTGAAGGAAAAGTTGTGTATGAAGATTTTGACAACAACATGTCTCGCAGTGATCTTTGTGTCCTTTTTAAAGACACACTTGGATTGGAGAGGACAGAAGCAGAGTTAGAGTTTAAACTGGCTGCTGGAGATAACCGGGTGAAGCAACGAAGAAACGTTTGGGTATGACCAAGAAGATCTTCTTGCGTAGTTTGAGGGAGAAGTTTGGAAGAAACCTGCAATTGGAAAAGGATGGGGTCGTGATAAATGAAACTAGAGCTATGCGTACAGCCAAAGCGTATCTGCTGTATATGCTTGGTACCATCTTCTTCGCTGACAACTCAGAAAATAGGGTCAACGTTCACCTTCTACAGCGGTTGAAGGATATCCAGAAGACGCATGAGTATTCATGGGGAACTGTCACCCTCGCTTACTGATGTGGTTTTAATAGTGGTAAATAAGGTGATCGTTTCTCGAACTTGTGAAGGCAATAATTTTAGAAAATAATGGAATAAATCTAAACTAATAAAAATCAGAAAAATAAACTAGAGATGATTTTTATAAAATATGGAGAAAACCAGGAATCAGGAATCAATTATTTCTAACAATTTATGTGATTAATCGGGTATTCTTTTAAATAAACTAAGCTCAAATATTGCCAAAATAGGTTTTATGCAAACAAGTAGAGGTAAATCATAAGCATGGGACATCAGAGGTTGTCTACCCAGCATGACCCATCAAACAAAAACACCACTACTGAATGAAAACCGTTTTTTTTCTATTACGAAACTATGCAATTTTAACAAATAAAGAATTATAATTAATTAATTAAAAATAGACTTACCACATAAATTGAAAGATAAACCTCCTCCATCATCCCAGTAAATAAACTTAGCTCATGGTGAAGAAAACTTGCTCAAAAGTTGATTTCATTGCTCAAAATATCAATTACAAAGGTGAATAACGCTGTAACAGCGATGTGATACGCTTATATGCGTTACAGGAGATGGTTCAGCTGTTACAGGAGAGTTTTAAGCAACACAGCATTTGAAGCAATAGACAACAGGAAATTTCAAATCAGCAACAGTTGTAAGTGTTGCTGAGTCTTCTTCTCCGGCAGTGATGGGTGAAGAACAGCCGGCCGGTGCAGTAGCAGTTGACCGGACGTTGACGGAGCTTCACCGGAATTTTCTATTTTTCTTCTCCAAGGTTTTGTTGTCGATTTTATTGGTTTCTCTTGGTTTATATAGGTAGTAGAAACCCTAGAGAGAGTTCTAAACCTAATAGAACTCTCTAAAACAACCCACAAATCTCAATCCGAATCGAAACACAATTCCGGCCAAATACATGATTTCCAAGCTGATTTTACGGGATCTTTTGATGTTTATGACTTGCGTGAGATAACTATGAGTGTTTAGAACAATCTGGAAGTAACAAAAACTTGTTTCTCACGCGAATTGAAGTGCACAGTTGAATCAGGAGAATCCCGATGAGTTGGATCGGCCGATCCTGGGTTGACTCGCCTGGTTCGCTGGGTTGACTCACCTGGTTGACCTGCTGGGTTGACCCGATCCAAGGGTGCCCCAATCCAAAGTGTGGGGCCTTGATCCATTTTTCCGGGTGTCTTGAACACTTTTTGAGCCAATTTTTCCACAAATCTTTATTCTTCTAATGTACCTACAAAAGCATAAAAACACGTAATAGACACAAAATCGAATACTAACTCACTAGAAATTAAGGTGCAATTTAGACACTAAAATGTGTCTATCACTTACCTACTTGCAAACCTTAGAAAAACTTCGAGGGTTGGAGGTACTGAGATTACCAAGAATACTGGTCTTCTTCAGTTAACTTATTGGGTGAATTTCAATGTTTAACTTCAAATTATTTTGGGAATTCTCTTCTTTTAATATTTGTTATCTTCATAGGCATGGGTCTATGATCAATTTTCGAGCCTGGATCCTAAGACGGAGTGGGGCGGTGATTTAACTGGACCTACAAGAAAGAAATTCAGATTTACAACAATGATCTCCAACTAAACTATCACTCTAACATACTAGATTATGACTCAACCTGGGGATCAAGATCCTGATTTTACTTTGGATGAAGATTTATGTATTTGCCGCAACCATGTACTATCCAAAAAGAGGAGAAGAACGAAGACAAGGTGGTATAATGAGTCATTTATTGGCAAACAATCTATGAAAACTTTTGTTCTGAAACCTGTAACCTTTATAATCGTGATCATGTCAAGTTGATTTGTCGATATGGTACTATACGCCGACAAGTCCAAGAATTTGTGGAACTAGTTCGTATTATTGGTCAACTACCACTTAGGGGTGAAACCGAAGATGAGGTTTTAGATAGATTTATTCAGGAATGGAGAAGATGAAAAATATGCCTTTTAAATACCTACCTTAATACCACATCCTAAAGGACTTCTTGCTCACTCGCAAACCTATTATTAGTACTTTTGTAGTGTCATGTGGTTTAGTTGGTGTTAATTTCAATTATCTATATAATGGTCTAATGGGATTAATTCACATATTTTGGTACAAGTCATATTTACGGTTGGGTTTTAAAGGTCGAACCCAACCATAAAATTGGCTTAATCAACACATTTATGTTCAAGTTTTTCTTTACGGTTGGGTTTCTAAACCAAAACCAAACCGTAAAATTAGTTGGATTAGTCAATTTTTTTGCCAAAAGACTAACTTAAGGTAAAAACATTCCAACAAAATACTTTATTTATAATTTGATCCCTTCAAAATACATATGATATTGTCACTACCAATATTACATTTAGTCAATATGTGTATATTGTCATCCCTTCGATAGTCGTAATGCGGTCCAAAGTTTGAAACTTTGCTCGAACTGGTTACACCAAGACCTGGAGAGTGCGCCGTGGTATCCAACCTTTAATGGAGGTAATGTGATTCCTTCTTTCAACTTTAGACCGCAAAAATGGAACATTTGCACCATCCCCATCACACATCTTCTCTTAGCCAATTGTTCGACAAAGGTTGTTCTTGTTGGTGCAAATGTAAGACTACATCCAAGTGAGATACAATGGATGACGCAATTGAAAGCGTTGGCGAGGATTTGGCCACATATTGGCATGCTCAATTAATACTCGCTTGAAAAATTCTTGTTGCCTATTAAACGTCGTTCAAATGCAATGAACTTCTCGTTTAACACCGACTCTTCTTCTCCCGGTTCACTCATTATTTGCTTGTATAAATCCGGGTAAGAACGTAGTTCAACCGTGCACCTATGCCTTACATAAGTGCATTCGTCCAAACCCAACTCTTTTTCTCCTCACAATGGTCCAACTTGTTCGATGAATACATGGAAACCACAATTACCATCACCGACAACATCGTCGGTGGCCTTTATGTATTCACGAACAAAATCTGGAAAATGTAACAAATAATTTTCATATATAATGTGCTCGGTTCGGACGATTTTACCTTTCATTTCTTGACAAATTAGATGGTGCTTGCATCAATCCTCTTGCAACCCGGATCATATGCGGCTCTTCAACCAATAATGTGTTTCCTTTTACATTTTCTTTGCTTCTTGCTAATTATTTTATACTAACTCTTCTTGAGTTCTGATCGGCGGGAACTTTGATCGACTCTTTCTCAACACTTGATGGAGTCATTTGCGGCTCTTCAAGTACCCGTTCATTTTACATCACCTCAACTATGCTTCTTTATTTTGTTTGGAGCAAAATATCGGACCTTTTTCCTTGATACTAACTTTCATTGTTGAATTCTCTTGAGAGGGACACACGGGACCTTTTATTTTATAATCTACTAGGTTTGGTCCTCCTTGTTCCGTTTGACTTCTTCTTCGTTTGTTTATACCTTGAACATCCTCCTCCTTCTCATCCTCCGCTTCATATTCCTTTTGCAAATGCTCAAAACCCGAAGGTTCTCTTTTCTTTGATTCTTCCAACAATTTCCTAGCTTTTTTTCGCAAACCGCCCTCTTTTGTTTCGTAGGAGGCCTACCTTTTTTCTTCTTTCTAGTTGGTTCCTTGACATCGTAACTTGTGTGGAAACACGAAGTTAGTCAACTTACTAAACCATATTTGTCTTTGTGCGTGAGTTAATGTGGAGTATTTCTCGGCTAGAGCTTTTCCAATGTCGGTATCGGCAAACGATCCATAAAAATCTTGCTCGACGATGGGTTCATTGAAAGACAATTATTTCCAAAACGGATCAATATCTTGAATTGGGATTACACTGTCTTCTTCGTACTTGGCCACATATGCCAGCATGGGAGTCCCAAACTTGACATGTTAGGACAAGCACACTCTTCTTCTCCATGCAAGTTGCCCAACCTATAATTTTTAACTTCGTAAACTATCTTCTCAATTGTGCAATGCGACACCTTATAAGAAATTCCTTTGAGTCATTGGTCGTCTTTATAAATGGTGTATTTTCTGCAACGGTTTTTTTTCAAAAAGTTCTTTAACTCTATCAAGGTCACGGAGGAAATAATCGTGCATCGCTTCGAAGACCGTAACAAACCCATCATCAAAACTATGAAGCTTCTTCTCCAATCGGTTGTGAGATGACTCTGCGGTACTTGTAGCTTGGTTATCAAAGCTACAAACTTTTGGTTGTGCGGATTCAACAAATAGTCCATCAATCTGCTTACAAAAGATGTTAAGTTTGTCTTTGATGATGCTTGTTTAGAGGCTTTTGAGAAGCTTAAGAAATTATTCACTACTGCCCATATAGTCCAGGCACCTAACTGGAACCTACCCATTGAGATAATGTGTGATGCTTCATATTATGCTTTTGGTGTTATGTTAGGTTAGCGAGAAAACAAATTACTTCATGTAATTTACTTTGCTATCAAAACTCTGAATGATGCTCAACTGAACTACACCACCACAGAGAAGGAACTGTTAGCTATTGTTTTTTCCTTAGAAAAGTTTAGATCATATATCTTAGGTTCAATAGTTATAGTCTTTACTGATCATGCTTCTTTGAAGCACCTTTTGTCTAAGAAGGATACTAAACCTAGATTGATTAGATGGATCCTTTTGTTACAAGAATTCTCTCTAGAAATTAGAGACAAAAAGGGTGCAAAAAATATAGTAACAGACCACTTGTCTAGACTTGTTGTGGATTCTCATGATGATTCTCCTCATGTGAGAGATAGTTTTCCTGATGAACAACTATTCTTTGTTTCCCAATTACCTTGGCTTGCGAATATAGTTAATTATCTTGTTACTGATCGAATGCCTCAATACTGGGGTAAACAAGATCGTTCTAGGTTTTTAGCTGAGGTAAAACATTTCTTTTGGAACGATCTTATTTGTTTAAGTATTGTCCAAACCAGATTATTAGGAGATGTATACCTGAGAGTGACCAGTCCAGTATTATTTCCTTTTGTCATGATCATGCTTGTGAGGGTCACTTTAGTGCTAAGAAGACTGCTACTAAGATATTGCAGTGTGGATTCTACTGGTCGTCGTTGTTTAAAGACTCCCACAGTTACTGTGCTGCCTGTGAGTGTCCATTTCCCGTAGAAATATGATGCCTTTGAACCCTATTTTAGTCATTGAGGTCTTTGATGTGTGGGGCATTGATTTTATGAGTCATTTTCCTAATTCCTTTGGTTATTTTTATATCCTTGTCGTTGTAGACTATGTATCTAAGTGGGTAGAGGCGGTTTCGTGTAAAACAAATAAACACAAGGTTGTGGTCCAGTTTTTGAATGATAACATATATGCACGTTTTGGTACAACGCAAGTTATAATTAGTGATGGAGGATCACACTTATGTAATCGACCTTTTAAACTCTTGATGAATAAATATGGTATTACCCACAAAGTAGCTACCCCATATCACCCACATACTAGTGGTCAAGTAGAGGTTTCCAACAAGGATATAAAATGTACTCTAGAGAAAACAGTTAATCCTAATAGGAAAGACTGGTCGTTGAGGCTTATTGATGCCTTATGGGCTTACCGTACTGCGTTTAAGACCCCCATCAGAATGTCACCTTATTGTCTAGTTTTTGGAAAGCCATGTCACCTGCCCGTCGATTTAGAACATATGTCATATTGGGATGTAAAGCAGTTAAATTCTTCACTTGACAAAGCAGGATCTCACAGGAAGCTCTGGCTCAATGAGTTGGAAGAGATTCAGAAAGATGCATATGATAGTTCTAGGAAGTATAAGAATAAAATGATAGAAATATTTTAAGATAGTCATTTTTCCAGGTCAAAAAGTTCTTCTATATGATACTCGTTTGCATTTATTCCCCGGGAAGTTACGCTCTCGGTGGATCGGTCTTTTTGTTGTTCGCACTTTCTTTCCTCATGGTGCTATTGATATTGAGACTCAAGATAGTAGAAATCCTTTCAAGGTTAATGGTCAGAGATTGAAACCATTTTTAGAGCCTTTTCCTACAGGTGATGTTGAGGAGGTCCCTCTGGAGGACCCTGTTTACTCTGATTGACCATCAGGGTTCTTTTTGTACATTAGTAGATTTTAATTTTTAGGTTTTATTTTCTGTCTTATTCTCCATAGAAGGATTGCTACGCTTCACCCAAGTACTATCTTTCTGACTTACCTCTTTATTCCACTTTTTACTTATCTATTGGTACTGCTCTTTATTTTGAAACATTGAAGACACTGTTTGATTTAAGTTTGGGGGTAAGGGAAAAACTTTTTAGTGCAATAATAAAAACTCCAAAATTTAGAAGCTTGTGAACAATTCAGGATGACACTAACCATTCTAGGTAGATGGAAACTTAGCTATTTTTCTATAGGAATTGGTGTGCCCAGTTAAATGGTTTATTCATAAAATGACAGAGTTCAGGTGTTAGAAATAACATGATAATTTTCACCATATCTCGGAGTCTATCTCAACCATATTCACCTTCTGTTCAATTTTTGTGTTTCTCTAACTGATTTTGGAACCAGTATCAAATTGTTATCGCCGTCAGGATGGAGTAGAGTGTTTGAGGTCAAGCCCCATTATTTTTATTTTATTCAACAAAAAAAAAAAAAAAAAAAAAAAAAATCGAGTATTGACACTTTGATAGCTATATGTGTGTGTTCTCCCTGTCTCTGTTGCATAAGCAAGCGTGAAGCGCAAGATCCATGAAAACTATAATGTAAGTTGCTGATAAGGACCAGGCACTTGGATTCAATTTGATCCAATCATGTTGTCGTTACATTTATAATTGTTTTATTTTCAATAAATCGATTGTTGGGACCCTTGTATATACCAGCTGGGTCGATATTAGTATTAGGATTAAGACCAGTGGGAGCATATCTCAATCCATTAGGATTCATCCTGACACTGACCTTTAGATAGATATGGGAAACATTGTTGACCTTAGTCAACATATACATAATTCATCACTTCTATATCCATCTTCTAAATCTATTCATGTGATTGAACTTTGATAGTTTCTGAGTATCGTGGTTGAACGACTATCTAAGTAGAGCTTTGTT
Source organism: Papaver californicum (assembly GCA_023531435.1). NCBI lineage: Eukaryota > Viridiplantae > Streptophyta > Magnoliopsida > Ranunculales > Papaveraceae > Papaver > Papaver californicum. The sequence goes on along the minus strand of JAJJMC010020972.1, from coordinate 3,839,351 downwards.
TTCTTATATATGAATTTTAGTACGCTGAGTGCAAACTCGTGTACAACAATTGGACTCATATAGGGTAATGATTCTCATAGCTGAAGAATTTAGTATGCCAACTAAATAGCTTGTTTAGTGTTTACCCTCAATCGTTCACAGGTAGCTAGGGTTTGGAGTAAAGGTTTTTTGGGTATACCTCTTGTAAACCCTCACGAGACAAAACTCGTCCGATAGGGACACCTATGGGTCTAAAGGCTTATTACATATGCTAAATGTAGTCGCGATTCCTGCAAAAGTGAGTTAAGATTTTATTTGTAGATTAGATTTGCTCGAGGACTAGCAAACCGTAAGTTTGGGGGTATTTGATAGACACATTTTTGTGTCTAAATTGTGCTCAATTCTCTATTCTACTAGTGCTTGATTTTGTACTTATGATGGGTTTTTATGTCTTTGTAGGTATTTTTGGGAAATAAATATTTGTGGAAAAATCGGCTAAAAAAGTTGATAAAGGAACCTAGAAAAATTACTAAAGGTACCCACGAATTACTAAAGGCACTCAGAAGAATTGATAAAGGAACCCACCAGTTGGATTACGGGCACCCCCTTATAAATTCAAATTCCGGAAGGGCTGGAAAAAATCTTATGCGAGAGAATTTTTCTGAGTTTGGTTTGGAACGAGTTTTAAGGGATTTGGAAGTGATTGCGAGTTAGCCAAGTGAAAAAACAATAAAGATGGGATCAATACACGTCAGAATGAGTGTTTCACCCGGAAAAAATGGCTGGAAAAGTCGAGACCACAATGGAAAAAGAAGTTATTTTTTTTTTTCGGATTAACAAGTATTTCGAGTTGGTTTTGGATGGATATTTGAATCCTTATCAACTAAGGAAGGATACTTAGGGATCCCCAAACCTATAAATAATAAATAGATCAAAGAAAAATCCATCGGGAGAAAGCCGAAAAAAATCAGAAAAAAAAAAGTTACGCTGGGAAGAAGAAGAAGAAGAAGAACAGACTATACTAGAAAACTTTCATTTACCGTCTCACCTTTTCTTTCCTAATCTACTGCGTTCAAGAACCGCACTTTATTCTCTGTGTAATTTTCTCTCTTCAGCAACAAGAAAACAATCTCAGCAACACTTATACCCATATCTGTTTTCTGTGTTACTTCTAGGGATGCACAAGAACCGACCGGAACCGAAGAACCGGACCGGAACCGACGGAACCATACCCTAAAATAACCGAACCGAGGGTATAGGTTACAGGTTACAGGGTACATGTAGAAAAAATGGGAACCGAGTACAAGGTACAGGTACTACCCCAGAACCGACCTGTACCGGACCGAAGGAACCGAGCTATACTAGCTGTTGATCATTTTAGGTTGTTTTAATCTCAGCCGTTAATGTTTTAAGTTAGGTTAGGTGATTTTATTCGTCTGGACTCTGGTTTACAATGATACATTTCAGTCGTTGATCATATAATGCAGAACAGTTGATGTTGCTGGGCAAATGTTCAGTTGTTCAACTGTTGATGCATTTAAGAAAGATCCTCAATGTATGATGCTTTCTGAGATGTTATATTCTGCTTTGAAACAGTGATCCACTTCATTGTTTTCGACCAATGAAATGATGTCGCAATGCAGTGTGCTTAGACCTCTTACTACCTTTGAAACCTGGCATCATGGATTTTCTGAATTCCTGCGCCATTTTCTGTTTTTCCCTTTGTGTTCTGTTTCATCTACTACCCTTTATTTGGTTAATGTTAGTGTCCTGGATTTGTTATGAATCCATGTGATTGTCTTGATAGTTAGCTTGATGATGGGAAAGTTAGTACGATCAGGTGGAAGTCCTAAACTTTCTATCTCTTTTACTTCAACAATTTACATTTATGTTTAAATTTTAGATGCAACCAAAATAATTGCCAACAAAAAAGAAAGGTACAGGTACAAGAACCGACCAGAACCGAGGGTACGGGTACAAGAACCGAACCGAGGTACAGGGTACAGGTACACGAGTAAAGAACCGACCATAAAGAGGTACAGGTACAAGGTTCTACCAAGAAACCGACCTTTGTGCACCCCTAGTTACTTCTGTTTTTCTCTACTTTTAAGCACTTTGAGCTATAAACATGTATTTTGAGAGGGTGTTTGACATGAGGAGCTAGAACCCATAGATGAGGCGACGGAGGAAGCTATTTTTCCAATAATAAAGTGGTAATTCTTATTTTTATTAATTTTTGCAATTCTTTTATAATTACTTGCTTTGAATTAAATTTGACAAAAAATAACTTTTATCAATTAGTTGTGTTTTGTTTTGATGGGTCATGATGAGTTTAGAACTTTTGATGTCTCATACTTTTGATTTACAACTAATATTTTGAAAATCTAACTTTGGCAATATTTTGAATAAATTGAATATATGAATTGCAAGATAATTATTAATGCTAAATCACTTGAAAAATTGGATAATAGTGGAATCCTTAGTCTCAGTTCTTTCCATAATTGGATATCAATTATACTTTAATCTTCTTTATTTTTAGTCTTAAAAATTAGGTTTAAAAATCAAATCTTTACAAGTATGAGTATCGAATCTTTTACCACTATTTATAAAACACATCAAATCACCTTAGGGGTATATCCTTCCATGTAGAATAATTTAACTTGTTCCGATTCCCACACATAGCTTTCTTCGATCTTGCTCTCAAGAAGCAAAATGCAACACTAAACGGGGACCTGGTAGAAGTTTGCCCGAAAAAATTCAATATTGGGAGCTCATACTTGTTAGTTTTGTATGTGTAATCCATTAGAAGAACTTGATGGGAGCAGCGTGCTAACTTCATAAACTCGGGATAAGCCAATAAAAGATGTTTTGTTTGTTTATCCTTATCTTCTTCATGGAACATAAAGTAGTTGTGCTTCTCCTCCAAGTATATAAGTTGTTGAATTTGGTCCCTTTCTTTCCATTTCTTACTCTTCAACTTGGCTTTTGCATTATAGATGGTCTCCAAAGTAGAGACATTTTTTAGGTTTCTTTACTTCAAGTGTCCGAGGATATCAATGGGTTTCACCCGCTTTTGCATCATGGAATCTACGATGACCTTTTCTTCCTCGGTGATCCGTGTCGCATAAAGATGCGTTAACAAACTCTCTGGTGGTATACAACTCTAGATAAGAACCACTTCTTTTCCTTGTTGGTCTCAAATTGAAGCTTGAAAGGAAATCCCCTATTCTTAGTGAAAGTAGTGTTCTTTCTCTTCGTCTTTCCTCATACTCGGTACCCTTCTTCGCATGGCCACTACACTCGCAAACCATTTGGAAGCGGCGCTCATTCACTTGATTGTTACAAACAATCACACACATGATGCGTTTGCCATGTTCTCAAGCCCATTGTTTTGCATCGTCTTTCTTTTCCCATGTCTACATGGTCCAAAAACACAAAGTTAGAAAGAAAAAAAAGACTTAGCAATATTTTCCAAAGGAATTAACAATTTATCTATAATCTACCAAGTCGTTCAAATAGTGATCCATAGTATCTTAGGTTAGAACATCATTTGGAGGAGGCTTAGCATACATTGGGTGAGGTACAGTCTCGCGCTGAACCAAAAATATCAAAGCATTAGACAATAAAACACTAGGAAACATAAATTTACGGTTAGAATATGAGCATCAGACCCAACCATAGTCAAAATTACGGTTGGATTTTGCCTTCAAATTTATATGGAAAAAACAAACATATAGAATGAATTACAGTTGGGAATCAAAACCACCAGTAAGTTTATTTACGTTTGGAATTTTTTCGGTCGAACCCAACCGTAACTGGTGCAATAAATAGCAATAAATACCCATGCACATAATGAGTACGGTTGGGTTCGATGCTAAAAACCAAACCGTAAAACTGTTACGATTGAGTTTTCCACCATGAAAATACAGTTACAGTTAGCTTAGGATGAACATCTAATACAGTTGGGTTCGAGAAGAAAACCCAACCGTAAACCTGCCTGAATCACAAAAAAATCATATTTTTTTACGTAGTTTCATCAAATTTGAGCCACAAAAAGACCAAGAGTTTAAGTTATAGGTATACCTGACTACTCTCGGCTATGGAATCTTCACTTTGACGGCTAGTTTCTCCATTTGGTTGAGATCACCATCACCATTTTGTTAAAACCTCTTTACCATCCAAGAGATCATCCATAGTTGGGTCGCCATCAATGAGTATGTAAAATTTGGTTTGGCTATCATACAAGGATTCACCCACCTCAAATTTGTCACTGAAATCACTTATTTTGGATGAGTAAATCAAAATCTAAGGTTTTTCAAAAATCTCCAAAAAATTCTCTCTTTTTTTCCACTTTTTCTTCCCACCAAAACAATATATTAAAATCTGATTTGATTTGATTAAGTATAACATTATTTTAGATTAAATATTATTAGTCTAGTCTAATAGATTAATTATTGTTAATTAAACAAGGATAGTTTACCATTATAAAAATATAATAGATAAGAGTTTTTAAAATTCATATCTAGTGATTCTATTTTGTCCTCACGTAAAAAGCTCCTCCATTGAAAATGTAAACCCCTGTACGAGGAATTGTGAATGGAGAAGAGGAATTTCTGTTCTTCAACCTGAGTATTTGATTTGAGGCAAGTGTTTCTCAATAAATCGATCCAAATGATTCTCATCAATTTTCCAATTTGTATATGAAACTAAATATATGCTTGATTAGTACTTTGGTGTAAATTCTTCTTCAAATTGGATTTGTTGGAAAACAAACAAATTAGGGTTCAAAACGATTTGGGGTTTTTCCCAAATTTGTTCGTAATATTAAGTTCATTGTTAATACTTGAATGGGTTGTAGTAAATTTGTTGAAATTATAGTTTTAACTGCTGAATTTGTCTAGAATTGATTTTCTTCACCATGACTACATGAACTCCTTTGTAACATTATATTTTTATAGTTTTAACTGCTGAATTCCTTATTGGAGCTTTCCAATCACCTTGAAGTTTGAATCCTAAAACAATTAATGTGTTCTTTATGTCCCTGGTTGCAACCCAACTTGAAAGGGGTATGCAGGACACTACTTGGTATTGGATGAGGGCTTTAAGTCCATTCCTTTAGCTTACAAGAATTGTCTTCCTGTAACTTTTTCTTTGAATGTTGTTATTGAACTTTAAGATATTATGTGTACTTGATTCTTACTCGAATTTTGATTGAGATTGAACTAGGTATATGAATATTTCTTAAGCTATTATCTTGATGTGCAAGTTAGCCTACCCTGGCGAGGTATCCTTTCCCTTTGGGGAAATTTAAAATGGTTTCTACCTTCTTATGCTAGTTATTTGTTTTACTCTATGACTCTTTAGGTGATCGCAAATTTAGTTATTAGCGTAAAGTTGCTTATGTGCATTTCAATAATAATATGCAGTAGTATGAGTGTGTGCACATATGGTTGTTACTGGAATATCCAAATCACTGTTCCCGGGAGTTACTAAAATACTAATTGTTTTGATCAAATATGGTTCCGGTACGTCCGTAGTGGTATGTAGGGAAAGAGGTTTTAAGTTATACATTCAACACTTCAGTAGCGTATGGGGTTTTGAGATTTGCCTCTTCCGTAGTGTTATACCGTAGTTAAATATTATCTTTCCAAGGGAAATGCGGTTACGGTCAGATACTGTCTATTCATGAGTATTTTTGCTATGAATTGTGAATGTTGGTTGTAATCTACATATTGGGATTAAATTCAGTAACATTATTTAATGTACCATTACCTACTGGGTTGCCGGTTGACTTAATTGCTTACCCTTTTTAATATATTTAGCTTTATAGATCAATTGAGTTGTACCTTATGGATTGATCTAGTTATGAACTTATCATGTGTACTAAATAGGATGTGATTGTACTAAATAGGACTTCCATATGATGTGATATGGGTGAGTGTATATGAGCCAGCAGTGCCTTTTTACTTTAGAATATGGTAGAAAATGTTTGGCATAAACGTAGTTTGTAGTGGTTAACTGGCTTATTTAATTGAATCAACTAATTAATCAGGAAGAGTCAGATTAAGCTATATATACTAGTGTTGCCAAAACCAAGGGATTGTATCATGCATGATCTTTAAATTTCAGTGGACTAAGATTTCAATATTTTAAATTCTCTGTAACTTGATGTGTAGAGTCATTGCTGAGTTGTGGTATACTAAACCGTGAAATCTGTTCCACTGCTCTACCGAAATTACAATTGAATCCCGTCAGAACTTGGGATATGCTTGATATCTAAGTGATGTGTTCTACATTTCCTACCTTTTATATGTTACAATCCCTTTCGATTTACCTTCTTTAATATTAAGTTCAATCGTTCTTTAGGACACAGACTAGACTCAGTTTTTGTGGTCCTCCTTGGGTTTTGGTAATTTACTTCTCTTTGCAGCAGTAGATCTCATTTTTGTTGCTGCTTATATCTGGGCATCTTGTCAGACTATAAGTTGCATGATACTTGAAGTAGGTCATATTGTCATTACAAGCCAGAACTTGAAGTACTTACTATTTGAACTTTAAATTAAATATTTCTTAGGTGAAATACAGTAAACATGGGGATTCATATATACGTATGATATTGTGGATATTCTTCGAGTAGTTGATATATATAAGTTGTTATTTAATCTTGATGGTAAGAGATAATTTAAGTAGTGAACAAATAGATAATAGTGATGATTTGGTTATTGTGCGGTGTTGATCGACATCATCAGCTTCACCAGACAGATGTTAAATACTTAAAGGATTTGATAAGTCATGTAAACCTTTAGTCATCATTTCTCTAACTGCATCGGCATGTCTTAATTTATGCTCTACTGTTTGTGTAACTATAAATCTTTATCCGGTACACGAGGAACGTTTATATCGTTTAGTTCTTATATGATCTGTATTGCATTGCAAAGGAAGTATTGTAGTTCTTGCTTAATAAAATGATGCCTTGACTATAGTCTGTCCAGCTCTATGTTTAAAATTCAGTGATAAGATGTAATGGCACAGGATCTAATTATTCTTGTTGTTGTGTGAGACATGACTTTGCTCTAATTTGGTGTCGTGGTATCTCACAATTATGATACTGTTGATGACGTTATAAAATGAGATAGTTATTGCTATGCAATTCATACTATCCGTTTTAAGAGATGATTACTATCTAAATGGCATAGTTTATATCATCTAGTAAGAGATAGTTGTTATCATTATGGATAGTTCATACTATCTACAACAAAGTAGACGAACTACGGTCGTGCTTCATCCCTTCGAACTACAGAGAGAGTATGAAGGTAGTTGTTCTGCGGTTCATCACAAAGTTGCTCGTATCATCTGAAAATGTTGGTTGATGTTGATGGTGAGTTTTTTACAAGGGAGAAAATTGTAATATCGCTTTGCTCAGCTGCAGAAGTATGAAATAAATATGTATAAATTTTTGATCCGACATCAGAATTATGGATACATATTGCTATCTTACATTCCGCAAGAGAATTGATAATGTGTATCCATCTTATAGATACATTAGCTTTGTAGCTCTTCTATATGTATATGCACCTTTAAAATTTCAGGGTTTTATCCGGTTAAATCCTCGTTATTTCATGTGCGCCTATGAAAAACTATTTGTATTAATCAGAACACGTTGATTATACAAATTTGCGAGCATTCGGAATGGATGATATGCCATTTTATGAATAAAAATACTAGTTAGATGCAAACCATCTAAATGCAGAGTCGCATTGAACATCATCTCAAGCCGCAGACTTCAACGGTTGAATTCCTTGAATATGTTTTGCATGAACTGCATCAAAGTCAAGCATAACGTTAACATTAAATCTCATGTGACTGAGAAGTCATAAGCAAGCCATGGCTATGGCCACAACACCAACAAGTGTCATCCTTATCCATGCTCCCAGTACCAACACAACACTAGCTAGCCCAATGCCAATTAGCTTATACCCACGTGAGCATAGCGCTAGCAGTGCTAGCTAGCAACAACGCTAGCACTAACACTTGCGCTGCTAGCAGCGCTGGCCTGGCCGCTAACTCCAGCGCTAGCACTGCTAGCAACGCCGCTAGCACCCTATCCTTACATCTCTACGGTGCTATTTTTGTTTGCTCGTGCCAACATTATCCTTTGCTACTAGCGCCAATACTAGTTCATTGCCATACCTCCTTAGCACGAACTCATTGATAGCATTATCTTACGAAAAACTCACGAATTACTCACGTGTTTTGAGTCAATGACTCCACTAACTCCTACAAGAGATCAAAACAATTACATCGGGGGATTCTTCATGGAGTTTTGGTCTGGTGATTACAGCGATATACGACGTGGCAACACCCCATGATGAGAAATTTAAGAAGTAGTGGTGACGGTTGTGGCAGTTAAGGAGAAAATGGAGTAATGGTTTCCCAAAAATTCCAAAGCTGTTATAACATTATCGTCATAATCTCCATCTCTCCATCTCCTCACTACCTCCACTACTTACAAGGAAGTATGTGTGTTCCCAAACTATTATAAATATGCTACTTAGCCATTCAGAAAATAGAACAAGCTTACCATTCTCTCACAAGCTCTTTATTCTCTATTGTTCAACAACTCTACACACAATTCATCACACTAATTTCCTTCAACTTTATCTACTTCTCTCCCCTAAGATCAACCCATTTTCTCTCATTGTGATCGAAGCAGGGCGGAACAACTACTTTCGTGGTTTAGGCTTGTCTTGTACGATTTTGATTTCCGAATCTAAAGAAAGTACTTCAACAATACATTGTTTTGCCTAGGAGAAATTTTTAGGTACTAACAATTGTGCAGTAGTCTATACCATTTATTCAGGGATGATTGCAACCTTCGCGGTATATATATCGTTTGTAAGAGGTAGAGATGATTGTTGTTTTCCAGTTTACTTCATCTTATATAAATGTGAGATAGAGATGATTGTTGTCTCTTAATTCATACCATCTAATAATTGTATAACGCGTAAGAGATGATTATTACCATTCGAGGTAATTCATATCATCTGTCTCGGCACGTGAGTTAACCAATGGTTATTATCGTAGGAGGTAACTCATATCATCTGAGAGGAATGGTTGTTGTTTCTGATAACAACTAATACCATTGATTTGGAAATGATTACTAACTTTTTTGAGTAGTTCATATCATTTGAGAAAGATGGTCGGTTGAACTTGATCTAGTACTGTGAGTTGCCATGTCCACTGGGGCTCCCACCTACGGATGGCTACCTGGAAGACCGTTAGTTGTAACAACGGCTGGTATCCGATTACCCTGACACTGGGACTGATCACCCTTCACTCGTTCAGTACGGCATGTGTGTTGTCAAGCCAGCTGCAGCTCCCACCTACGGGTGGCTACCTAGAAGACAGTTAACTGTAACTGTGGCAACAAAATCTCACAGTATAAGCGACGCAAATAATTGTCGGACCCGATGACCCTTGAAATAAACTTTATGTTCATAAGAACATGAACGATAGAAGTCATTTGTCGGAGTCAACGACCCTGGTTATATTGTGGACTCTTTTTGGATTTCTAGGTGTGCAGTATGAGACGCATGCTTAGAAGGTCCTAATAGACTTCACAATGGACCTTGTGGGATTTCTGGGCGTTATGGTATGAGACATATGCTCAGAGAATCCTAACCCTCGAATCAGTGAGACTTCTGTTCAGCGGAGTCTCAGTATCTGAAGTTTTGTGTTTTTTAAGAGATGATTGTTTCCAAATGTGGTAGTTCATATCATCTGTTGGTAGCGATAAATATCAGAAATGATATATAAAAAAAACTGTAAAGCAGTTTGAAAGATTCGATGACCCCACAAAAGAAAATATATAAAGGTTATATTTGCCTGCTTAAAAAGAAGCTTGGGATAAATCAACGAACGTTTGCTTGGTAAGATCAAATTGGTCTGAAAAATTTGAAATCCCGATTTCTTGAGTGGCGTATCGGGAAGTTAGAGTTGGTCAAACGAGTCGAAACCCGACTCATTAGAAGCAAAAAATTTCTGGTTCGTCTTATTTTATATTTAGGTTCCTAATCTATTTTGTCGGGCTATTTCGGATACCACTCAATTGTTCCTAGAAAGGTTTCTTAAAAAATGTCAGTTGTCCTGGACTTTCAGGCAGTTCCATGGTATATCTCTCTTTTTTTTATCTTTTTTTTTTTGAATTATTTCAAATAGTATTCGATTAATATAAGGCCCATTCACCGATGCACTAAAATCACTTTCTCAATCCAAAACTCAATAATAATACTTTAATATACATTGTATTGTATAATAATAGATAAAATACCTTTAAAATAACTCATAGTCATAAAATAATATAACGTATATCCGGTCGATTTGAGTGAAAATACGAAGCATCCTGATTTATAGAGTTGTATGACTGATAAATAAAAGAACACTTTCGTGAATAAGTAAAAGAATAAGGCATTACCTCATACAGAATAAAACCATGAAAATAGTAACCGAAACTAAAGCACATGGAGGATGGATAGTGGGGGATTACAGGGGTAGTCAATTGGGATTTATATAGTTTTCATAGACTTTTATTTCTAGTGACTCCCGGGGACTCTCTGGAAGTATAGAGATTTTCAGTGATTTCAAAAGAGATTTCCAGTGATTTTAAAAGAGAATTATAGAGGGTCTCTGGGACTTGTAGATATAAATCTAATATATTTCTAGAGAGTTTCTGTGATTTGTAGAGTAAAAGCTTGAGATGGCCATAAAAGCTATATCATCGCCAGGTAATTCAAACAAAAATATAACTAATGGAAAGAATTATGATTATAGAAACATGGCATATGAGAAGGTTGTCTCCGAAGTCCAAACTCCTGTATACAGTTCAGCATATCCCAATATGCTTTTACTTATAGGACAAGCTTCCCAGCCATTTCAATGAAATGAATTATTAAACTTTACAACACACATTACATAAAAAAAACAGACCGTCATATGGAGTATCTAGTGCCCGACATGCAGATTCCTTGATATCGCTGGCGATTACCCTCTGCCATCACAGTAAGTACTTCAGGAGGAATGAAGAGCAGACTATCATACTTCAGTTTTCATTCTCTTTATTTCATTCATCCCACATTTTATTTGCCATGCTATCTCGCCACTGATTAGCATCTTCTCTTTGTTGTCTCTGAGTTTGATTTTGGGAAAGATTGTCTTCAGGATCTATTTGTTCATTGGAAGAATCCGGTTCCTCTTCACTTTTATTAATTGGAAATTCATCGGAACGACATTCTTTGCGCAAAAAGTTATGTAATCCTTCACATGCCAAAACTATTTTCGCTTGTGTTTTGTATGGAAACGGGGGTGCACTCTTAAATATTAAGAAGCGTGATTTGAATACACCAAATATTCTCTCAACTACATTCCTTAGAGATGCATGTCAAAGATTGAACAATTCATCAGCTTTTACTGGTTACCGCCCGGAACCTGAGTATTCTTGGAGATGATAACGAACACCACAGTATGGAGCTAAGAACTGGCGTCGGTTTGCAAATCCACAATCCACCAAATAAAATTTACCTCATTTTTTATGATTAACCTAATCATTATATGCATGATAGCCAAATTCAAAGAGATTACTATAAATAAATTATGTATAATTACCTTGCGGAATGGTGAGTACGTTCCTCCTTGTTAAAGCATCATTTAAAAAACAAACAAATAAAGAACATAAAACTTTATAATTGATTAAAAATGAAAAGAACTCATGCCAACCAATTATTCTGTCAAACACTTAGATGTTAAACACTCACAAAAGACATAAATTCTACCCTACATAGATAATAAAATAACATTCACTTGTTTAACTTAGAATGAATCCAGTCATTTCGATCATTTGCGGAAAAATAAATGAACATCTCTTTTTTTCTTTTGGTGTTCAACATTTCTACCGCTTGAAAACTTTCATCCGTAGTAAGATCTGGTATTTCCATAATGGAAGCATATACACTGTCACTAACACATTGCTTATTCTTTTGCTCTCTAATTTTTTCCATTCGTCTATTAACAACCTTTTCTTCTATGATGGAACGGAGTGCATCTATATGAGAAGCAATGGAAGTAACCCCAGTAGAAACACTGCTCTTAAGTTCATCTTTGATATCATTTGCTGATGTAGTAAAGTCAGGTTCATTCCGTGTTTTTTTCCTTAGACCTGAGTTTTCAAATTGGTTCGCACAGTTTGTTTTTGGTAAGATAAGACTGTAAACATCTCCAACCTCAACAAATGGAGATTGTGTCAAAAGGGGAAAGTTAGAAGGATGTTCAAAGCTTCCAAGACCAGAATCTACAAAATCCTGTACGGACTTGTCTTCATTTTCACAAGTTCTTGCAGTAGTAGCATTTTGGCTCACATCCAAAGTAATTTTTCCTATTGCCGCCTTACCACCGAAAAGGATGCATATGTCGTCATAATCATCAAAAGCAGTAGTTGTGATCCATTTTTGAGTTTTGTGTGACTACAAAAAAAAAGATAATCAGTATTTACGATTAAACAAATTTAAATTTAAAAAAGATAATCAGTATTTACATACCGTAACAACAAAATAGTCTTCCCATACTTCTTCCGGGGCTTCGAACAACCCATTAGATGGGTTTATCCCAGATCCAGAACAAATATTAAAAGCTTCACTTACTACATCAAACCTGTTTCTGAACCATTTCATAGCACCTTTATAATTCTCGTGTGTCTTAATACAGTTACATTTCTGGTTTAGAACCGGTAAAATACTAGTCTCAATGGTTCTTTTGCTAAATGAACCATTCTTATCCTTCCATCCACGTTTTGTTGCATCAACCAAAAGACTGAGAAGTACTTCCCTCTCTTGGTTTGTCCAAGAAGAGTAACCAGTCTTTCCTTTGTTACCATTAACATCACCTTGGCTTGAAGGATCCATTCTATTATGATAACTTAAAAAACAGTATCATATAATACACATGTGTATAAAATTAATATCAGTGAAGTTTATATATATAAAAACTCTAACAATAACAATTAAAAAAAACATTTGATTGAATTGGACAAGGAAAACATATTCAGAACTTACTTGGTACTTTGCGAAAGGCCTCTAATGCACTGCAGTCTTTATACAAGGCCTGTAATAACAAACAAACTTTTAAATATTAGAGAACATCAACAAAATTCAAAGACCAAGAGAATGATAATAAACTAATAAGAACATACCTTGAAAATCAGAAGAACAAACCAATTACATGTTTTACTTTGAGAAAGTATATGTATATATATGAAAAACTTTTATCTGAAAATGAAACCAAAAAGTATATTTAAAAATATGCATGGAATTTTTTATAAATATTGTGAATAGGTTAGATCATAGCATAATATGGAATAAAAATAACTTATGTGTAGACTAATCTTACATATCATATTTAGAATCTTGCATATCAATTATCTCATAATCATTAAAATGAAAATAAAAAGAAATATTTTACAAATATCTTTTAAAAAATAAAGCAAATTTCCATATGAATGCTTTCTAAAATATTGTTTTCTACAAGGAAGCTAATGCAGTGGCCGATTGGATGGCCAAACTTATAGTGGCAGTGCATGTTCCCTTTAAAAAACATAAATCACTAATTGAGAGGGACTTGACGCATTTTTCCAGTTTCAATCTAATGTTGTCATGGATTCACATGCACCCACCTACTACAATAACCTAGGATTTGGTCATCATTTTTCCTTCAAAATTGCCTTCCAGTCAGGTATTTTTACACAAACATAAAGGTATTTACCATTTATCTGTAGGAAAGGATTATAATAAAGAAAAAAATCAAGTTCATAAAAAACTGGAAGCAAATGTACAGTAAAGCTTACAAATTCAATATTTCTCGGCAACAGGTCTAGATGGGAAAAGCCTGAGGAGAAATGTTATCAAAGACCACAGGCAAAGCACACCAATAAATTGGAAACAAATCAAACTCTCAACGAAATGAGCATCTTTGCTCAATTGATAAAGCATGTATATCTTCAAAAGCTTATAATTTTTTAGCACTCAAACCAAACAGAAAGAGTAAAAATCTTTGAAAACTATCCTAATTGTTTTCGAGCATCCAACACAATAGTCATTCTGGAATTATTGACTGAAATTCTACAATTTTTGTGATGTCTAGTTTTAAGAAGAAACAAAATATATACCAATATATATTTTTCTCTTGAGAATGAATGTATGAGTCATTTTAAGGTTTCCTCAACCAAATTCCACAATTTCTTTTGATGGTTACAGATTAGCACCCAGAAGAAGTGCAAAAGCCAAATATCCCAAACCAAAACTTCATCTTTTACTCAAACGTCCTACTTCTAAGTTCAAGTCTAGTTCCAGCATTTCTTGTGATGGTTATGCACATAAAAAGTGACACAACATTGTTCTAAATGGTCACATGAATACTAGGTTAATAACTAGCGATGTGATTTATGTGAAGCAATATTCAACAAGTATTAAGCTACCTTACAGTAAACTAAATTCATTTCCAGCCATGAATCGTATATTCATACATAATAGACAAAAAATAAAAATAATAATAAAGATAATAAATTTTTTTGTAAGGGTTACCTGCAAGAATCTCATCCTTCATAACAGCATCAAAAAAACCGTTTAGAAAAAACTGTGGAAGCATTAATGAAGAAATCAACGCCATTGGAGCTAAAACCCATATAAATGAAGTACCAATATCATCTTTAGAAGGAGATGAAACCAATTTCCCTTCTTCTACAGACTGATGAGTTAACCCATAAAATAAAATTGAACCAGATTTACCACTATATGGTTCTGGTTTATCATCAAATTTACTACTCGTTCCAATTATGGAACCATTCGTCGTCAAATTCTTATCAGAATTCGATGCTTTAGTGACAACTCTTAATAATATCGATTTGTGTAATGAAATTCGGTTATATGTTTTTGTATCTAATCGAACTCGCTGATTGTTGTTAATCGAGTGAGAATAAAAAGGATTAAACGATAATCTTTTAGGGTAAGGAATATGACGTAAACTACAGACTGACTGTAACTCCATTGTTGTTCGGATTTAGTTGTAGTAAAAGAAGAAGAGGGGTTTGGTGGGAGAATTGGTTGATAATGATGATGATAATTTTGAGGATGAAGGTAATTAGGGTTTTGATAATTAGGGATTGGTGATGGGTGGAAGTAGAAAGAAGGGTTGTTGTAATATGGATTTTGGGGATTCATTACACCCTGTAAGCTGATATAATGAGAAGAATAGAGAGGTTTAAGGGATTTTGATGGCGGAGGAGAGTTTAGTAGTGAAGAAGAAGAAAAAGGCAGCCAAATGTTGTCTATAGCTCAGAGAGATAATGGGTGCAGCGCTTCACCCCAATATACTTCTTGAAAATGATTAGAGGAGACTGACATTCAAATGGTGTGAAGAAAAATTGTTCCATAAATCGATAAAAGCAAAGAAAGGTGGAGGAATAAAGAAGGGAGAAAACATTTGCTAATAACCATCTGATAAGTTTGAGAAATGAGGACATTTGGATTACCCAAAATTTCAAGTCTCTCAAAATATCACCTATAAGGGAGAAATTTCACTCATGCCTATTTTCATCCAAAAAGTCTCTCAAAATCCCAATAAGTAACAAATCCAAGATTTTGAAGTCTTAATCCAATAACAAGAGTGTTTGAGTGACTCCTAACAAATCTTAATCCAATAACAAGAGATTTTGGGGGAATTTAAAAGACTTGGAGATCTCAATAACAGGAGAGTTTGGGAGACTCTCTGGAAATCTCAATTGAATAACAGCCTATTCAGAATTCTCTATAAGTCATTATAAATCCCAATTGACTACCCCCTGTAAGAAAAGCTACATATAGTGATTAATGAAATAGGTTTTCATTTTCATTTTGTACTACATTTTCTTTTGAAATAAATCAGAATTAAAAGTGTTATTCATTTTTATTGAAAACCGTGAAAAACATAAGTGTTACGAAGCATTTTAAAAAGTATTTCAAATCCTAATTGTAAAAGGATATTGTAAAAAAATGTAAAGAAGAGGACGCGTCATATTTCTTACGCTAAGAGCGCTAATTAGGTCGTCCTCAAGGACGCGCAATATTTCTTGCGCTAAGAGCGCTAACTAGGCCGTCCTCATATCGGGTGATTGTAGAAATATGAGATTTTACCAAAATAACCAAGTATATAATCGGCCGATCGTATACTTGGTGACTAGTGCCTGCAGTAGCGCAAGTGCTAGTGCTAGCGAAAGCGTTAGCGTTGTTGCTAGCTAGGGCTATTGGAGGCGCTAGCGTTAGCGCCAATGCTTGCTAGCGCTGCGAGTTGCCGCCGGTGATATCGCGAGAATTCCACTGAACCTTATCATTTAGAGGAAGGAGAAGTCGTAACAAGGTTTCCGAGGTTCCCAAGGATCCAATATGAGAATTTAGGTCTACGTTGCCATATTTTTTTTCCATTGGTATTGGTGATCTTTATTGAGAGTTGTCGCTTCCACATTACATCACTATCCATTAATAATTAGTTCTTTCGTTTTATTTTTACTTATATAAAGGGTGTTGGAATAATAGAACCATGCAAAATACGTTTCTTTAAGTTTTTAATAAAGGGACATGCAAAAATAACATAAGAGGAGCAAATAAAATAGGTAAATAACTTAGTTTCGGAGCCTATATCCAAATTAGCAGTCAGAGGCAAGAAAGAGACTTCCTTAGCCTAATGTTTTTGGATCCAAATTTTCATCTCAATCAGATTTGAAAAAAGCTCTATTACATGACCCTTGGTTTGTAGCAGGACACTACTTTTCCCTAGTAAAATTACCACCATAATTTAAACCTACATATGAAAAATTTCTCAAAACCTAGAATATTTTGATAAGGAGGTATTATTTCAGATTGGGAATATAGTTGGAAAAACGGTTAAAGGTGATATAACTACTGCAACCCTAAAAAGGGGTATTTGCTTGTATCTCCATTGAGATAGATTTGCAAAAACCTCTCATTCCAGCTGTTAGAATTAGTAAAATTGTTCAACAAATAGAATATGAAGCTATTGAATCCTTGTGCTTCAATTGTGGTCGTCTCAAACATACATAAAGATGATTCCCCCCCCCACACACACACACACACACAAAAAAAAAACCCTCAGATCACAATCCCTCTTCTAGTAACTCTCAGCTATCAACCCATTCAACTCTCAAAAATCTACAGATTTCGGCCCATGGATGATAGTCAACCGGAATTCTCGCCGTCGACCAACTCATCCAATCAGACGCATCCCTGAACAAACCGGATCTTGGTTCACTCGTTACAAGATTCTGGAGAAATCCTGAAAATGATTGATTCATTGATGAAACACACCCCTACAAGCTTATTGGGCCCTTCCCCTTCAAAACCCATGGGTCAAAAATTACCAGTCAAATCAACTATATTTACACCCCCTGACCACTGCAATTCAAAATCTTGGTCTCATCCTAAATTAATATCAACCAACTCACTACTCTCTAATAGGATTAATAGGTTCGATGTATTACAACCAAAGGATTCAACTAATCCTAGACCTATTCATCCTGACACACACCAGTCTGATTCTATTTGTACAAATAAGAATTCTGAGATGAATCTTATGTTCCCAGAACCTAGTCTTGCTCACCAACCAGTATCTTCTGCTTGTATTCCCCAACTCTCGAATAACGGACAACCAACCCAACCCCAATCTCCCATTTTTAACCAATTGCAAATCTCTCTCTCTAGATACTTGGATGGTAAGGGACATCGAGAAAGAGACTATTCAACAGGAAGTTTGTGAATGGGGGACATAAATATACAACTCAGTGAATTAATATTGGGAGATACTCAATCAAATCAGGCTCATGATGAGGAATTATATGGAGCTAAAAGCTCAGCTCAACCGCATGCAATGGTATCTGGAGAATCATCCACATGTACCCGAAGAACCAATTGTACTGATCACCCATGCTCACAGCATTCTCAACCAGTTACACTTCCCACCAACTACTTTGAGGCATCTACAACACGTTTCCTTTTTTAGAAAGGAGTGGTTGTTTCGAAAAGCAGAATGCGACCAAAGGATATGGCATGCAGACAGCGTGGTCGAAATTCTACACAACCCATATTTGGAAACCCCAGCACTTCTAAGAGAACCAAGCGATCTGCAGAAGATAGAGATGGAGTTAGTCTCGGGTTGGGATTGCCAAGCAACCCAAAGAATATTCAGAACCACAATATGGAGGAATCTCAACACTCTGGAAGCCAACCAGACTACAACAGGCTCATACAGAACAATCACATGATGCCACAGACAATCTCACACAAGGAGATGAAAATAATTTCTCAAGTCAGATTTCCTATGAAAATACTCTCGTGGAATTGTAGGGGGGCTGGTAAGCCTTCATTTCTTTCAATAGCTAGGGACCTCATTCGTACTCATCATCCCACTTTATGTCCTATCTTTGAAACTAGGCTGACAGAGTATAACTCTCTCAATATAGTACATCACCTTGGATATACAAATTGTATTTGTGTGGAATAATAGGTTTTTCATGGGGTTTATACCTGGACCAACAAGCAGATTGATGGCAGGAACATTCAAGAACGTCTTGATCATGCATTGGATAATGAGAAATGGCACATACTCTTTCCAGTAGCTCAGGTACTTCACTTAAGACATTTTAATTCAGATCATAGAGTACTTCTAGTGGACTTACATCATAGGAAAACTTACAAACCTAGACCTTGGAGATTTGAAACCATGTGGCTTGAAGATGATATATTCAAAAATCTAGTTCAACAAGTTTGGAATTATCAGTCCTCAGATGTAGAACAATCTGCTGGGATTACTCTTTGCCATCAAGTTGCTGAATTAGCCCACCAAGCTAAGCTTTGGAATAAGGAAGAGACTGGTAATATTCATAGTCGTGTTTCCAAAGCTAGGGATGATTTAAGTAATGTTCATTCCTTGTTTAGTATATCTCCCATTTTGGCTAATAAGGCTCATGAGGCCCATTGCATCAATGTCTACTTATCTAACTTGAGGCTAGAGGAGATTTTTTGGGCAAAAAAGTCTGGAATTCAATGGCTCAAGTATGGAAATCTAAATACCAGATTTTTTCATGTTTCTACTTGTTAGAATTAAAAGTGATTTATTACCAAAAATTATTTTATTACCTAATTTATCTTGATGGGACCAAAGGGTTACTAGCTTATATTGGGGGTGGAAATAACAAATCCACTTTTCACTTCTATGTGAATGAGAAACCTTTGGTTTGTCCCACATGGGAAAACCAAGGATGAAGTCTATCTATATTACCACTAAAGTTGTTTTTGAAGGAAAAGACTTGTGGATTGGACATGGACTAAGGGAATGGGCTAGTGGGCAAATTCACACATGTGCGGTGCTTTGTACCGAAGCTCGCGGGTCGCGGGCTTGCGGAGCTTGCGAGTGTTTTTTGCGTGAACCGGCGTGAGCCAGCGCGTGCATGGCGTGTGCCTACCAAGACTCAACGGTTTTATTTTATTAAATTCATTTAATAAATTTGACCGTTTCAATATTTATGGGGATTAAATCAAATTTATTAAAAATATCTTTGAATTAGATATCTGAATTAAATATTTTGAATTAAATATTTTGACCTTTTGAATTCCAAAACGTTTTCTTCTCCTATAAAAGAAAAAGAAAAGTCTCATTTTCTTTTACCCCAGACGCAGCTACTATCCTGTCGTCTTTTCCCCTCTTCTCGCTTTGTTGTGCGCACTAGATTTATTTTTATCTTATTCTTCTGTTAAGTTCACAACGGGCCAACGAGTCTTGCTAACTGGGTTGGTATCAAGAGGTTTTATCCTGGATTCGATTTGCCAACTCTAAAAGGTATAGCAACACTTTTCTAAAGTGTACATGACAAATATCGAGTTAAGGGCAGTCTGTTGAACAGGCGACTCCTCTTATCTGTGTTTTGAGTGATTGTCTGAAAATGTGATATTTGCCCTAACGTTAACATTTGCGAAGCTTTTGGTGTTTTGGTTTGTTTCTTTGTTATAGGAATAATTTTTTCCCAACAATCTTAACTCGATACTTGTTTTTCTGTAACAAGAAAATGGTAAAGAAAAGTCTCTACGGATTTTTTGGGTCAGGAACATTGTTTTAGATTCTGAATGAATTTCGGAGATGCATGGGTATTTGGATTGAGTTTGGTAGCACTAACCCCACTTGCTGAACGCCTCAGCTTTCTCACCGAGCAAATTGCATTTTACACAGGCCCGACAATTGGAGGACTACTAAATGCAACATGTGGTAATGCAACGGAGCTTATAATCGCAATATTTGCATTATACACCGGAAAAATAGACGTTGTCAAATACTCGCTCTTGGGTTCTATTTTTTCGAATCTTCTTCTTGTTCTTGGTACTTCTCTTTTCTGTGGTGGTTTGGCCAATCTCAACAGCGAGCAAAGGAAGCAAGCGGACGTGAATTCATTACTACTGTTGATGGGTCTACTATGCTATTCCTTACCATTAATGTTCAAATATGCTTCTACATCCAGCACTGACCTTACAGCTAATCCAACCATTGTCAAGACGACGATGAAGCTTATGTTGAGATTACTCTAGACGTTCGCGAAGATTCTGTTGCTGTTCATAGTGTTAAAACTACAGGAGGTGTTACAGACCATGAAGATCCCAAAGTGACATTATTAGCGAACTTTGGAGAAAAAAAAAATCATCATTTTGTTTCATCACCAACGTCTTCGTTTCTCTCGTTTGAGGAAGAACTCCAAAATCTGAACAAACCCATCTTGGTATGACAGCCGGAAGAAGAAAACACGGCCAAGGTCTTGCAGAGAAAGAAGAAAAGGCAGTTTTTAATTTCTGTAGTTAGGGTTTTTGTTCCTATCATAATCTTTCTAAGCGTCTCTCTTTTTCCTTCAATTTTTGATTTTCTTTTCTACATCATTAATCAATGGATCCAACAATGAAGAAAAGAAAAGATGACGAAAACGGCAGAAATTGATCACAGTGATTGACGTTATTGGAAATGGAATGAACTCTATAATTATTATTGGTAACCGAAACTTTATTGATGGTTGGACGACATTTCGGTCAGCAACATTTGTGTAGGGCAGAAGATTGATAGCCATGGTTTTGGTGTATAAAAAAAAAAAAAAAAATGGAAAAGAGGATCGGTGAAGGTAGGGTTAGAGCGAAAATACCATTTTACCCCTCCTTCATATGTCACGTATGTGACACACATGATTATCTAGAGGTTTCCTTATCTCTACAATTTATGCCCAAAAAATTATAAGGGATGACTAAATGAACTTGGGCACTCAATTTGGGTTGGGCTCGGGTTTTAAGTCATAGAAAGATGATCATCCGGGGCTCGTTCATTTTATTCGTTTTCGCCAGAGGAAGGTGTTCAATTCATGGTTAATTATGAATCTGGGTTATCTGCTTCTGGTGGTTTTCAGAGGAAGTTTTCTTGGTCATTAATTGCAGAATTTTCGGAGGCATTTTTCTTGATCGTTAAATTGTGGAATTTTCGGAGGCAGTTTTCTTGGTCATTAATTGCGGAATTTTTGGAGGCAGTTTTCTTGGTCGTTCTTAAGGAAGCAACATAAACTGGGTAGCAACGATAATCAGGTATGATTTATTTATTATAATCATAATATATTTTTTATATGGACCGTATGCATGATGTCTTGAATTTTTAGAAAGGTTAAAACAATAAATTTAACAAACGTAGGACACGTTTGATGAAACGTTGAGATGCACTAAATTTTATACTCTAATTTAATGCACTAAAATCAAGACACATAATAGAACGTTGTTATCATGATCTGAAATGATAAAGCATATGTGAGTGTTGATTATTTGATAAATCATATTCATAATATAATTAGGCAATATTTTATAGAAATCGTAAGGATTTTATTTATAGAGAAATAAAATAAAATAATGCTAAATTATTATGAAAAATCAAAAGAAAAGTTTTTTGGTACAGTGTCTGAAGTCAAAATTGGTAACCAATGTGAGAGACTGGTGGGTAGACTCTGGTGCTACCAAGCATATCCGCGGAAACAAAGATGTGTTCACCTCCTATCAGAAGGTAGGGGAAGGAGAAATGCTCTATATGGGTACTTCGTCCGCAGCATAGGTTGCGGGAAAATTGCAAAAGTTGGGATGAAGCTCACTTTTGAAAAAAAAAAAAAACTCTCACATTGAATAAAGTTTTCATGTTCCGGACATCTGTAAAATTCTTGTATCTTGTAGTATATTAGATGATAAGGGTTTTCATGAATCTGGGAAAAATAGTGTAACTCAGTGTAAAGACTTTGTAGAAAAGAGATATAAGACAGAGGGTTTTTTACAAATTAAATGTAACCTCAATTTAAATAAATAAAATTGATTCCTTTTATGGTTGTGTGTTATTGAATGTTTGACATGACAGACTTGGTCATGTTTTTCAATGATTAATCTGGCGAGCATAGGCTGCATTCCCTAATTTAATTTGGAAAGTAAACATAAAGGTTAAATATGCATAAATTAAAATATGCTAAAATGTCTTATAATAAAAATGTTCAGGAGAAATTCTAAACCCTTGGAATTAATTCCTGAGACCTAGTTGACTTGAACTCAGTTCAAACTAGAGGTGAAATTATAATCCCTTAAGGAGATGATAAAAACATGAATTAGTTCAGGACTACCTGCGAACTTGTGGGGGGAGGCCGTCCTCTCAGCTTGCCATGTCCTGAACAAAGTACTTATTAAAGGATCAGATATATATCCAAATGAATTATAGAAAGGCAGACAACCCTATTTTGCATACTTCAAAATTGTAGGGGTGCTTGACTAAGGTTTCTATCCCTCCACCTAAGAGGACATAGATATGACCCTAAACTGTTGATTGTGTCTTCATAGGATATCCTGAACACACTACATAATGTTAGGGTTGTGAGTTCTGATATTTTAGAAATTTGTCTGAATACCAATATGGAATCTAGGGATGTTATGTTCATTGGAAAAATTATTTTCCTTTGAAATCTGAATCTCGTGTGATATGTATTGATCCCCTAGATGTCCTTTTTACTTGTCAGACAATACTTCTATAGGAAGATGAAGTTGAGCCTAGAAAAGGCAAATGATTTAGAATAGAAAAAATCTTTTAGAGCATGAAAATTTGGATCATGTAATGTTCTCTAGTGGATTTTAAAATAAATGAATCTGACAAGTGTGTTTACACTAAAATTTTCAATGATGCCTGTGTGATTGTATGTTTGTATGTTGATGATATGCTTATACTGGATACAACCATAGATGTAATTTATTCCACTAAGAACATGTTGAATGAGACCTTGACATGAAAGACTTAGGTCCCTCAGATGTAATCTTAGGGATGAAAATTAGAAGAGAGTCTAATAGATATAGTCTTAGTCAATCTCATTACATTGAATCTGTACTTAGAATTATATAACCATTTTGTAGGAGCATTGTGATGCACTTTTTAGAGTGTTAAGGTATCAAAAGTACACTTTAAACTTTGTTTGAGTTATAAGAGATACTCTGCAGTCCTTGAAGGACATTGTAATGCAAACTGGATAGCAGACTCAGAGGAGTCTAAATCTACGAGTGGATATGTTTTCACTCTAAGATGTGGATCAGTGTCTTGGAAGAGTTCCAATCAGACCTGTATCGCTCGGTCCACTATGGAATCCGAGTTTATCGCGTTAGATAAAGAAGGAGAGGAAGCCGCTTGGCTAAGATGCTTTTTAGAAGACATTCCTCTCTGGCATAGGCCTGTGCCAGCTATATCTATACACTGCGATTGTCAACCTGCAATAGCTAATGCTAAAAATAGAAATTATAATGGAAAATCCATTCATATTCGGAGAGGACACAATTCTCTAAAACAACTAATCTCGAATGGCGTTATTTCTGTTGACTTTGTGAGGTCTAAGGAGAATATCGCGGACCCTTTGACGAAAGGCTTGTCCAAGGAGATAGTTAGTAATGCATCGAGGGGGATGTGACTTAAGCTCATCAATTAAAACTTGCCATGAAGGATACTCAACCTTGCTGACTGGAGATCCCAAGATCAAGGTTTTGAATGAGACAACTAATTTGTGGCGGGTAAAAATTAAACACTATCAGAGAATTATTTTCTCTGTCCCTTCCCTATGGTGTAGACGTGATAGTGTGACTGCATGTGAGGATGACTTATAGTAAAGTCTTAATGAGTTCTATAGTTTCAATTTAAGATTGAAATGGGGTGTAGCAGTTAACACTCTTGATAGAACTCACCTATCTGAATGAGGAAGTGGGTCGCTTCCTATGAGAACTGAGCTGATTCTCTAGAGCATTCTGAGAAACGGGATATGTCCAGGGCCAAAACGGACACAACGGCGTGAACTTAACAGCAATTTTAAGAAATATCTCGCGTAAGGAGTTATTGATGAATTACACCAATCGATGGCAGCTCAAGACATCGCGTTCACTGTCCATCAAGTAGTTCCGGTTCTTCTCACTAAGCAAAGGTTCAATTCCATATGGACACCTATTGTTTAAGAGGTATTTCTCGTTTTCCGGTTTTCTGATTTATCGTTTTCTTCATTCATGTGGGGGATTGTTAGAATTAAAAGTGATTTATTACCAAAAATTGTTTTGTTACCTAATTTATCTTGATGGGACCAAAGGGTCACTAGCCTATATTGGGGGTGGAAATAACAAATCCACTTTTCACTTCTATGTGAATGAGAAACTTTTGGTTTGTCCCACATGGGAAAACCAAGGATGAAGTCTATCTATATTACCACTAAAGTTGAATTTGAAGGAAAAGACTTGTGGATTGGACATGGACTAAGGGAATGGGCTAGTGGGCAAATTCACACATATGCGGTGCTTCGCACCGAAGCTCGCGGGTCGCGGGCCGGAAAGATATGTGGCCATGAAAGAGGGAGCTTGCGGAGCTTGCGGAGCTTGCGTGTGTTTTTTGCGTGAACCGGCGTGAGCCAGCGCGTGCATGGCGTGTGCCTACCAAGACTCAACGGTTTTATTTTATTAAATTCCTTTAATAAATTTGACCGTTTCAATATTTATGGGGATTAAATCAAATTTATTAAAAATATCTTTGAATTAAACATCTGAATTAAATATTTTGACCTTTTGAATTCTAAAACGTTTTCTTCTCCTATAAAAGAAAAAGAAAAGTCTCATTTTCTTTTACCCCAGACGCAGCTACTATCCTGTCGTCTTTTCCCCTCTTCTCGCTTTGTTGTGCGCACTAGATTTGTTTTTATCTTATTCTTCTGTTAAGTTCACAACGGGCCAACGAGTCTTGCTAACTGGGTTGGTATCAAGAGGTTTTATCCTGGATTTGATTTGTCAACTCTAAAAGGTATAGCAACACTTTTCTAAAGTGTACCTGACAAATATCGAGTTAAGGGCAGTCTGTTGAACAGGCGACTCCTCTTATCTGTGTTTTGAGTGATTGTCTGAAAATGTGATATTTGCCCTTACGTTAACATTTGCGAAGCTTTTGGTGTTTTGGTTTGTTTCTTTGTTACAGGAATAATTTTTTCCCAACACTACTCTTGTTAGAAGACACATAAATTAAACTCAAGCACTACAGAATGGGGCTAACCAGTGGGTCTATAATTCTACGCAGATTGAGAACCTAATAAACACTCATTTCAGATACTCTTTCCAAAAACAAAAAACAGGAAATAAATGCAACTTATCTAATCTACTACCTTCTGTCATCACTTCCATAGACAACAAGCTTTTGCTCAAACCCGTCTCTGATGCTGAAATCTTCAACATAGTGAAATAACTAGGTCCTTTCAAAACCCCTGGCCCAGATGGGTTACAAGGAAATTTCTTTGTTGAATATTGGGATATCATTGGCAACTCAGTTTGTAGAGTAATCAAAGATTTCTTTATTCACAACTCCCTCCACCCACAGTTAAGTAAAACCTAAATGCTCAAATCCAACTAAGATTACCCATTTTCAACCTATAAGCCTTTGTAATTTCATCTGTAAGATTATTGCCAATATTTTATCCTCTAGACTCAAGAATGTTCTACCAAAATGTATATCCATACATCAGAATGCTTTCCTTCCCAACAGATCCATTTTTGATTCAAATCCCATCACTTCTGAAGTTTATCATTCTATGAAAATCAAGACATGCCATAGTGGTTGGATGGCAATAAAGATTAACTTTGAGAAGGCATATAACAACATGAAATGGAGTTTTTTAAAGTTAGTTCTGGAAGCTTTTGGTTTTCATCATACTTGTCCATGTTGAATAAGGGGATAAAGGGAAGTATCCCTGAATATCAGCCTGTAGCATCTTCTTATCCCTGGATATCAGCCTGTAAAACTATTCTAGGATAGCATATATACTTTGTATATTCTTTCTATAGATAACCTATCCTGTATCTATATATTGTGATCTGTATCCATGTAGTTATCATGAAAATATGAAGAATAGACATTCTCAGTTTCACACAGTCTTCTAACTCTGAGTTTTATCATGGTATCAGAGCAAACTTTGATCCAATAAGGATTTGAGTATAACAATCATCATCTTTTTCTCTATTCTTGTCTTTCCCGGCCATGGCTGAGGAGGAATCCAGTATACCCAGTGAGGCGACGAAGTCACAGGTGAATGACTCAATCGCTTCTCAGTTGGCAGAACTTCTGCAAAACCAATCAGATAACATCCAGTCAAAAAGGATCAGTATAAAACTGAATCAAAACAATTACTCATTATGGAAAAGGTTGATGAGATTGGCAATTGGTGGCAAAGGGAAATTTGAAGCATCTCACAGGTATGCCTCCAAGACCGGCTGACAGACCCAGACTACTACAAATGGGAACAAACAGATTTGAACATCTATTCCCTGATGCTAGACAACATGGAGCCAGACCTGATGACTAATTATGCTGAGTATCCATCAGCGAAATGTCTGTAGGATGCTCTTGCTGCCACATTTGGAAAAACCACGGATGGAGTCCAGTTCTTTGATCTCACTGTCAAAGCCAACGGCATCAAGCAAGGAACATGGTCGCTGGAGCAGTTTTACAGTCACCTCCAACGCCTATGGAGAGAGATTGAACTACGACAGCCTAATCCAATGAAGTGTTCTGAGTGTCAATCAATTTATAATCAGCTGAGGGCTGAGATAAAATTGTTTCAATTCTTGGCAGGAGTAGACCCGATGTATGATTCAGACCGAAAAGATCTTTTGAAATGAGATCTGAGGCCCTCGGCGGAGGTGGCATACGCTGAATTGCGCAAGGAGGCCGACCGTCGTAACATCATGGGGCCAACCAGCGAATCATCGTCAGGAATTGGGAGTGGATTCACAGTGAAGCCACAAGAAAAACCACTTGTGGTCGTTGCGCAAGGTCTCACTACCAGGCCTAGATCAGAGGGTGCAAAATACAACCTGAAATTTCCGTCATGGGGTGGTGGCGTAGATCGCTCGCGGTTGAAGTGCACCCATTGTGGAAAATCCCGGCACAGTAAGGAAGAATGCTTCCAGATTATTGAATTTCCCAAAGGGTGGCGAAGCCAGAGACAAAGCGGAGGCACAGGCAGTGCGGCTGCAGTAAAAGGAGTACAGGGAGAAGGAAGCGGAGATGTCAAGGCTACCTCAAATTAAGGAGGTAAACAGAAGTCGGAAAATATTTCCAAAGCATTTGTAGCATCGGGAACACAAAGTGCGCAGTGGCTGTTTGATTGTGGAGCCACTGACACTATGACGTTTGACAAGAGTGACCTTGTTTCTTGCACAGTGCCCATGAAGACTTCTATTCAAAGTGCCAATGGTGACTTATCTCCAGTTTTGGGAGCGGAACGATATAATTAACACCTAGTTTGAAATTACGCAAATGTTTATATGTACCCAGTCTGTCGTGCAAGTTGCTTTCATTGAGTCATGTTACCAAGGAGTTAAATTGTATGGTGCTAATGTTCCCGAATTTTTGTATCTTACAGGATATTCGATCGGGGAAAGTGATTGGGCGTGGCACTGAACGTGATGGGCTGTATTATGTTGACCAAGTGGCTCAACACGGAACTGCATCGCTTTCTCACGGGACAGTTGAAAGGAAAAAGTGGCTATGGCATAGGCGGTTAGGACATCCATCAGCTGGGTATCTTCATTTACTTTTTCCTAAGTTATTCTCTCAGGAAAGTACCTTACCTTGTGAGACATGTATTATTTTCAAAAGTCATAGAAAATCTTATCCTCCGTCAATTTCTAGGTCTAAGACTCTTTTCTCTTTAGTTCACTCTGATGTATGGGGACCTTCCCCCACTACAGGTATCTGCATGTCAAACAATGGTTTTAAGTACTTCGTTTCCTTTATCGATGATTGTACGAGAATGACATGGATATATTTTCTTAAACACAAGTCTGAAGTTCCCTCTAAATTTGTAGAATTCTATAATATGGTCCATACACAATTCCACACACAGATACAGGCGCTCTGTTATAATAAAATGGATCATACTCAGTTCCACACACAGATACAGACCTTTCAGTCAGATAATGG
This sequence comes from Papaver californicum, assembly GCA_023531435.1. NCBI lineage: Eukaryota > Viridiplantae > Streptophyta > Magnoliopsida > Ranunculales > Papaveraceae > Papaver > Papaver californicum. The sequence goes on along the minus strand of JAJJMC010020972.1, from coordinate 3,810,752 downwards.
AGGAGAATTTGTTAACTCCACTCTAATACAGTTTTTTCGAGAACGAGGTATAATACATCAAACTTATCGTCCACATACTCCTCAACAAAATGGAATAGCGGAAAGGAAAAACCGCATTATTTTTGAAATGACGAGAAGTGTCATGATCGAGTCAGGGGTACCCAGTTATTTCTGGCCTGAAGCAATAGCGACTTCTGTTTATCTCTTAAATAGGTTGCCTACTCAAGTCTTGAACTTAAACACACCCCTCAAAGTTATGTCCAGTCATGTGAGTGTTCCATCAGCCTTGACACTCCAACCTCGTGTATTCGGCAGTTCTGTCTTTGTTCATATTCCCAAGACAGAACGCACCAAACTCGATCCTTGTTCTGTCAAATGCGTCTTTGTAGGATATGGGGTTAATCAAAAAGGCCACAATTGCTATCATCCATCCACTCGTTGCATGTATACAACAATGGATTATAATTTTCTTGAAACTGAATTCTTCTTTACATCCCAACCCAGTAGTTAGGGGGAGAGTCAAAGTGATCAACTGAGTTGGCTGTCTAGTTCACTTTGGCCTGATATAGTCCCAACAGAATAAGCAGGCGGAACCATCGAGCTATCTCATCCCATAACACAGTCTACTCACAGTTCAGACGCTGCTGCGACTACCTCGATCAATATCCCTGAGGTGAGTACTCACATTTCAACTCATAGTCATCTTATCACTTCCGCTGGTCAGTCCGATGAGATGAATACAAAAGATGCTGCAGGCTGATATTCAGGAATACTTCCCTTTATCCCCTTATTCAACATTTCAACTCATAGTCATCTTATCACTTCCGCTGATCAGTCCGATGAGATGAATACAGAAGATGCTGCAGCAACCATTCACACACATGGGGAGCCAGAGGAGTTAACAGTTGCTGGAATCACCGAGCTAGAGACAGAAAGACAAGATGCTGGAATCACCGAGCTAGTGGCAGAAAGACAAGATGCTGAATCATTACAGACACAGGTGGAGCCAGATGTTGTTGTCTTACCTCATACCACTGAGGAACCAGATGCTGCTGTCTTACCCCATACCACCGAGCCAAAGACAGAAGTTTTAGTTTATAGCAGACGCCAACCTACTATACAGGCACAGGTGGAGTCGGATGTTGCTGTCTCATCCCATATCACCGAGCCAGAGACTGAAGTCTTAGTTTATAGCAGACGCCAACCTGTCAACCTAGTGTTAGGGCAGCTAGAGACGGAAATGAAAGAGCAACCACCAACCAGATATGTGTTACCTCCCAGAACCACTCGAGGAGTTCCAGCGAAGAAGTATGAACCAGGGTATGAGCCAAAGAACATAAAGTATCCAGCAGCAAATTGTGTCAAAGGGAATCTGTCACAGAGTGCTAAAGCATTCACCACAGCCGTATACTCGGATGTTCTTCCTAAGAAAGTTGAAGAGGCTCTTCATGACAGAAAGTGGATTCAGGCTATGAAAGATGAAATGAAGGAACTCGAGAAGAATAAGACATGGGAAAAGAGTAAGATACCTTTCGAGAAGAAAGTTGTTGGATGTCGATGGGTGTTTACAATAAAGCGTCGAGCAGATGAGTCCATTGAGAGATACAAGGCCAGATTAGTTTCCAAAGAGTACACACAGACCTATGACAGTGATTATTCTGAGACATTCTCCCCGGTGGTCAAGATTAACATTATTCGGGTCTTGCTCTCAGTAACAGCTAATCGAGACTGGCCGCTACACCAGTTTGATGTGAAGAATGCCTTTCTTCATGGAGATATCAAAGAGGAATTCTATATGGAACCCCCACGAGGCTTTACCAGTGAGTATAAAAATGGAGAAGTGTGCAGGTTGAAGAAGGCGTTGTATGGATTGAAACAATCACCAAGGGCGTGGTTTGGAAGATTTACTATTGCCATGAAGAAATTTGGTTATTACCAGAGTAATGCAGACCACGCACTGTTTTTAAAAAGGAGAAATGGTTTAGTAACTTGCTTGATAATCTATGTAGATGACATGATTATCACTGAAGATGATAATCAAGAGATTGCAAGACTTCGGAGGAGATTGTTTCAGGAGTTTGAGATGAAGGACTTGGGAGGCCTCAAGTATTTTCTGGGAATTGAAGTTCTCAGGTCCAAGAGGGGAATCTTTATTTCTCATCATAAGTATGTGCTAGACTTACTAGCAAAGACATGGCTGTTGGAGTGTAAGCCAGCTGAAACTCCGATTGTAGTTAACCATAGGTTGAGGATAGTAGATGGGGCAGAGCTAACAGATCGGAGACGGTACCAACACTTGGTAGGGAAGTTGATTTATCTTTCTCATACTCGACCTGATGTAGCATATGTTGTTGGGGTCCTGAGTCAGTTTATGCGTCGCCCCCAGACAAACCACATGGAGGCAGCAATCAGAGTAGTACGATATCTGAAAGGGACTGCGGACAGAGGCGTTCTGTTTCAGAAAAATGGGCATCTACATATGAAAGCATATACTGATGCTGATTGGGCAGGGAATCCATTGGATAGAAGATCAACTTCTGGATACTTCACCCTAGTCGGAGGTAATCATGTGACATGGAAGAGCAAGAAACAGAAGGTTGTTGCCTTGTCTAGTGCAGAAGCAGAGTTTCGAGGAATAACACGTGGGTTAACTGAAGTCTTATGGTTAAGAGAGTTGTTGGCTGAAATCGGCTTTCCAGTTAAAAACGCATGTCACCTAATGTGTGATAATCAAGCTGCAATTAACATATCAGAAAATCCAGTCCAACATGATCGGACTAAGCATGTTGAAGTGGATCGGCATTTCATCAAGGAAAAACTGGATACAGGGATTGTGGAAATTCCATTTGTTCGTTCTGAAGATCAACTCGCAGACATTCTAACAAAGGTTGTCATAGGTAGAGTCTTCGAAGGGGTTTTGGGCGATGGGTGTTGGCAATCCCACAACTCAACTTGAGGGGGAGTGTTGAATAAGGGGATAAAGGGAAGTATCCCTAAATATCAGCCTGTAGCATCTTCTTATCCCTGGATATCAGCCTGTAAAACTATTCTAGGATAGCATATATACTTTGTATGTTCTTTCTATAGATAACCTATCCTGTATCTATATATTGTGATCTGTATCCATGTAGCTATCATGAAAATATGAAGAATAGACATTCCCAGTTTCAACAGTCTTCTAACTCTGAGTTTTATCAGTCCACTATGTTCCCAATCTTCAGAAACCATTAACCATTTGTTTGTTACTTGTCCAACAATAGATGCACCATGGTCCAAGCTCAATACTGAATGAAATATGTCTATTCCAACATCCCAGATAATATTGAATAGATCTGTAAGAACAACTCTTATTATCCTAGAGAAAAACAGAACCTAGCTCATATGGTTTTCCTTTTCTACTCTGATAAATCTGGATTGCTAGAAATCAGTTGGTTTTTCATAACTACCAATTTGAAGTTGAGAATATCTTAAGCCAGGCAGTAGCAAAAGCGAAGCAGTTTTCTTCTGTAACAAACAAGAAGTCTCCAACTTCTTACACTACTCAGTTTTATAAATGGCAATACCCTTCTACAGGTTTCCATAAGCTAAACACTGATGGAGTAGCCACTTCTAATTATTTTGAAGGCACAAGTGGTGTTATCCGAGCAGATAATGGCGCATTCACATCAGCCTATGCCAGGCATATATACAATAATGGAAACAACATGGAAGAATTATGGTCTCTCAGAGACGGTCTCCTGTTAGCTCATCGATTAGGTATATCCAGACTTCAGGTAGAAAGTGACTCTCAATATGTATTATTTTCTCGAAGAGCGTGTCATTAACAAATGCTTCTCTCATTCTTTTCTTTTTCTTAAATAATCAAAGTAGACTTTGAAACAGCAATTCGGGAACTTAAGATGAATATTTTCCAAAACCAGTACGAGCTAGAATAGGTAACCTTATACAAGTACAGTAGGATTTCGGTAAGATACAAAAACCAAATCAAAACCAATTAATAAAATAAAAACAAAACAACAAGGATTGATGCTAGAATAATTTTTAGTTATAATATAAGTATTAGTTAGAAATCCCTACCTGTTACGCAATCTAAGTAAAATTAAGTCCAAGCAAGTACTCCAAACAGTAGATAAAACAAGGGTTTCTTTTTGATTTGGTAAAGTATCAGAGATTGAAGTAGAAGAATAAGAAGGGAGGTAAAAGACGTCGAGGTTCTTTTCTTTTTCTTCCAGGGCTTTGAAAATGACAATACACAAATATATATATACTAACACAATCCTAAACATAAAGGTAAAGAGAGAGAAAAGACTTGGTCTTTTATCTACACATATTTCTTAGAGAAAATCATGTGCAACTACTAAATAGTGACCCTACTAATCCATGTACTAACCAACTTGTTAGTAACAACTCAATTTGATCTATTTGCACCCCACTCAAACAATCACTAAAACCACACCATTTTAGCTAGGATTTGTACACCTTAAATGTACAATCGCTACACCCAATTCCTATGGGTTGGGTTCGAGCTATAGTTTGAATCCAAAAATGACGGATATCACAAACCTCTTCAAGCTTGTCATAATCAGTGAATAGAGACCGAGCTTCATTAATGATAAACTGAGAAGTAGTTTTATGATTGTCAAAAATAAGACGATTCCTAGATTTCTAAATGCTTCACAACACATTAACTCCATAACAGAAAGTAAAATACTGGTCTTTCACCACTAACCAATCTGGAATTAACTCTTGGATAAAATTCGCAGGAGTACTATCAATTCTTAAATTCAAGTCAGAAGCAAAAAATATAGCTCTAGTTCTTGGGCAGTGGATGAAAAGATGGTTAATACTTCCTACTTCTTCTTCACAATAACATCAACCTAAGTCGATGTTCTTAATGAATCTACCTATACTCCCTCGACAACCTAAACCATTATGAACTAATCTTCACACAAACAGTTGTACCTTAGGAGCAATGTCCTTTAATAGCCACAGTTTCTTCCAAGAGAAAGCTGAATCCATATTTGAAGAAGATTATCCCTGGTCAGACTCAAGTAACTTCTGAAAGGATTTTGAAGTGAACTCCCCAGATGGTATGAATATCCATATTAGTTTATTTTGTCCTGCTGATCTTGGAATATAAATAGAAGATATAGCTTCAGCTATGTTGATTTATTGTTTTTGAGCTTTATTTTTACTAATTAATTGTTGATAGACACATTTTAATGTCTAAATTGCACCCTAGTTTCTATTAAATTAGTATTCGATTTTACAAATATTACGTGTTTTTATACTTTTGTAGGTACATCAGAAGAATAAAGATTTGTGGAAAAATTGGCTCAAAAAGTGTTAAAGGCACACGGGAAAATGGATCAAGGCACCCACACTTTAGATTGGGGCACCCTTGGATCGGGCTGAGCTGGATCGGGTCAACCCAGCGGGTCAACCAGGCGAGTCAACCCAGCGAGCCAGCGAGTCGACTCAGCCGATTCAACTCATCGGGAAAAATACTGGATAGCTCAAATCGATTGATTCGCAATTTATTTTGCTTCCAGATTGTTCCAAACATTGATAGATATCTCACACAAGTCAAAAACAGCAAAAGATCCCGTGAAATCAGCTCGGAAATCATGTATATGGTCGGAATCATGTTTCAATTAGGATTGAGATTTGTGGGTTGTTTTAGAGAGTTCTATTAGGTTTAGAACTCTCTCTAGGGTTTCTACTACCTATATAAACCAAGAGAAGCCAAGAAAAATGGGGAGAAGCCTAGAGATCGATTTTCGGAGTCACCGGAGTTTGGCCGGAACTGGACAGCGATCCGGTCACCGCCGGTGCTGTTTTTCATCTACCACCGCCTGAGAAGACAACACAGCAACGTCCACAAGTGCTACTGATTCAAACTGCTCCTGTTACCTATTCTTTTAAACCTTTGTTGCTTAGAAACACTTCTGTAACGGCTGAACCCTGTTCTTCAACACTTATAAACGTATCTGTTCAGCTGTTGCACTATTCTTTAACCTTGTAATCAACTTTTTGAGCAATGAAAAGGTCTTTTGAGCAAGTTTTTTTCACCATGAGCTAAGTCTATTTACTGGGATGATGGAGGAGGTTTTTCTCTCAATGTTATGTGGTAAGTCTATTTTTAATTAATTATTTATAATTCTTTACTTGTTAAAATTGCATAGTTTCGTAATAGAAAAACGGTTTCCATTCAGTTGTGGTGTTTTTGTTTGATGGGTCATGGTGGGTTGACAACCTATGATGTTCCATGCTTATGATTTACCTCTACTTGTTTGCATAAAACCTATTTTGGCAATATTTGAGCTTAAATTATTTAAAAGAATTACCCGATTAATCACATAAATTGTTAGAAATAACTAAATCTTGATTCCTGGTTTTCTCCATATTTTCTAAAAATCATCTCTAGTTTATTTTCCTGATTTTTATTAGTTTAGATTACATCCAATATTTTCTAAAATCGTTACCTTCACAAGTTCGAGAATCGAACACTTTATTTACCACTATCAAAACAACATCAATTTTTGGCGCCGCCGACGCGGACTTGTTTTTAGGTTTAGGGTTTTAGATTTATTATTAGGTTTTTATTTTTATTTTTATTATTTTACTTTGTTCTATTTTACGTTTCTTTTGGTATTTCTCTTTTTGCTACAGGTTGAATTTTTGATCGAAAAGGAGTAAGCCAAAGTTTTGGAATTAAAGCTAAAGACTTGGAGTTAAAGGGAAAAGCTTAAAGAACGAAAAAGAAGATCGAAGATTTTATTTTTCTTAATTAGATTTTTAGTTTATTTTAATTAGTTTTAATTAGGTTAGAAAATTTTATTAGGGTTTTTTTTATTATTTCTATAAATTTTGTTTTATTTTTCGGACACTTTTTGGACTTTCTTTTGGACATTTTTGGACATTTATTGTTTTTAAACCCTACGGAAGGGTAGTTTTAAATATCAAACTGTGTGCAGGGAAGGAGGACAATTACGATATTGTCTCGGCCCCTCGGGTTCGCATACTTAGTGGCCCGAGTCGACTTCAACGGTTCATCGCCCGTCTTGTACGGGAGGTAAACTTCGACCAACCCACGAATCTCCTGTCAGTGGGTTTTCTGGACGCCTTTGTATGCATATATGTTGAGGGCTGAATACGGAACTTAATTTTTGTATAGTAAAGGGCAAGTCCTGGCCATACAAGATAAGGTTTCGGATTCATCACCGTCTCCTTCTTGCCCGCCTTAGGAAAACGAAACCTACGCGAACCTAAGCCTAAAATCTTGACTAGAAAGAGACCTATAGGGTATCGATCTTATTGGAAAATCGTTCAAAAGGACTGTACGGGTTACTTTATTAGCCTAACTCGAAGTTCAGGATGATTATTTTAAGTTGATTAGAGCCGCCTTGTAACCCAGGGAAAAGTGCCAAAGAGACAGGGGTATCAAAGCTCCATTGAGCTTCTCCTGTTTCTCTTCGACTTAATCTAATTCAGATCGTTCTAAGAGGTTTGCTAAAATTATAACCAGTTGCTTTTTGAAAGAATAGAAGCTGGTCTAGAGAAAATCTAAGTGGAGCCATCATGCTTGTTGTTTGCTAGATTTAGGTTTGATTTGGTTGAGTCAGGGCACGATTGTGTTTGATTAATTTCTTGTTAGGATTTAATTTTTGCATGCCAAGAACGCCCTTAAGGCGAACTTGGGATAGAGACCCTCAAGGTAGGTTAATTAGTGGAAGACTTGTAGTTAACCTTAACCTTGAGAAGCCAACTGAGAGTGAACTAGTCACTCCCGAGACTGTGTCAGCAATGACATCTCTGAAGGATTTGTTGAATCCGACCCGGACCTCATGTCCATCTTGCATCAAGTTAGCCGCTACTGAAGCGAGCTACGAACTGAAACCCGGAATTATCCAGATGCTCCCATTATTCTTAGGAAAAGAAAACGAAAATCCCTATTTTCATATTAGGGAATTCGAGGAAATATGTAGCACGATCAGAATTAGAGACTTGAATGACGAGTCTATTAAACTTAGATTATTTCCCTTTTCACTAAGAGATAAAGCCAAGTCGTGGCTGTATAGCTTGGCTCATCAGTCAATTGAAACCTATGCCCAACTTACTTCAGCTTTTATTCAGAAGTTCTTCCCTAGGAACAAAATTTCGTCTGTTAGGCAGAAAATATGCACGTTTTCCCAGCTAGATGGAGAGTCTCTGTATGTGTATGTAGAAAGGTTCAATGACTTATTATCCCAATGCCCAGACCACGGTATAGAGGAATTAAGGCTAGTTCAAATCCTCTATGACGGTTTAGACTATGCATCTATAACCTTGGTCGAGTCTTTGTCAACCGGAGGGTTCGACAGTAAGACTCCTGCTGAGGCGATGAAACTTCTGAGGGACATCGCCGAGAAGACCCAGCAGTGGGAGAGCAGTAGAGAGCCAAAAAGAACAATTCTTCTAGGAAGAGGAAATGTTAATAGGGTAGAAGGATCTTTCGATCCAAAGGCCCAAATAGAAGCCTTATCTAGAAGGCTAGAACTGGTCGAAATGAATCAAGCTAGTAGTTCAGAGCCCAACCAATTCGAAGAGCAGGCTTTTGCTCTTTATAATAACACTAGATTTGATAACCAGAGAACGTTCGACCCGTATTCGGAATCTTATAACCCTAGCTGGAGAAACCACTCGAACCTTTCCTGGTCGAAAGGCCAGGCTCAAGGTCAGTTTAGTAATGCTAAAGGTCCTCCAGGCTTCAGTTATAAGAATTCGGCTGGTCCAACTCAGCCCAGCAATGATGAAAAGTATGAGCAGATGTTCCAAAGCCTAGAAAAAGCTGTGTCTAGTTTACAAACCCAAGTCAGTGACATTGCTACGGCTCTGAGAGAGAGAGAACTTGGTAGATTCCCTAATCAACCCGAACCCAATCCTAGATGATCCAATGGAATGTTGACTGGTGAGAAATCATCCAGTCATGTGAATGCAATTAGTACCCTTAGGAATGGTAAGGTAGTGGACAACAAGGTAACTAGGCCCGTTAGTGAACAAACTGTAGTTCATCCTGACCCAATAGTTGAAGAGACTGATAAAGTCTCTGACGAGCCTGAGGCAACCCCTCAGAGAACCGATTTCATGCCTAGAGCCCCATACCCAAGGTTGTTAGCACCTACTATGAAGGAATCCAATTTTAATGAAATAATGGAAGTTTTTAAGAAAGTCACGATCAACCTTCCATTATTAGATGCAATTAGGCAGATTCCTGCTTATTCCAAGTTTCTGAAGGATATGTGTACGCGAAAGCGAAAACTTAGCGTACATAAGAAAGCTTTTCTAGCTAGTCATGTAAGTTCAATTATACAGAGTAGTACAGCCCTTAAGTACAAAGACCCAGGTTCCCCAACCATAGCTTGCACAATAGGAAACTACCGGGTAGAAAGAGCCTTACTCGATTTAGGAGCCAGTGTGAACTTACTGCCGTACCATGTGTACCTCCAGCTAGGACTAGGTGATTTGAAACCGACTCAGATTACTTTGCAGTTAGCTGATAGGTCTGTGAAAATTCCTCGTGGTGTCATAGAAGATGTTTTGATTGAGGTGGATAAATTTATTTATCCAGTGGACTTTGTTGTGCTTGATACCAGACCTGTGCCTGATCCAAAGAATCATATACCGGTTATACTAGGTCGCCCGTTCTTAGCAACATCTAATGCGATCATTAACTGTCGTAACGGTGTTATGAACTTGTCTTTTGGTAACATGACTATTGAGATGAATATCTTCAACATTAGTAATCAACCACCTGAGCTTGATGACCCCACCTTAGAAACCGTCAACATGATAGAGACCCCAGTTCAGGAGTCATTACCAAACACTTCGATAGAAAACCCGTTAGAAAAATTTCTAGGCCACTTTGGATTAGAGTTTGATGAGTTAGGTCCATCAGAGACCTTAGCTGTGATTGTAGCTTCAGATTTGGATAGTGACCAAGAGAATAGGCTAGTAACCATGCTTCAGTACAATAAGAAAGCCTTAGGAGGGACCATAGCAGATATTAAGGGAATTAACCCAACAGTTTGTATGCACCAGATCCATTCAGAGGAAGAATCCAAACCGTCTAGGGAGATGCAGCGTAGGCTCGACCCATTAGACGATCCATTAGAGAAATGCCTAGCCAACTATAGAATTGATGGCGATAATGATAGTGTTATTAATGAAGTAAGCACTTTGTTAGGTTCTGCACCACCGGATTGTAATTTAGAAGAAGCAATTGACTATTTTCGAGAATCTGACGATCCGGAAATGAGGGAAATTGTTATTAGTCTATCTAGAGACACTAAAAACTCTAAGTTTGGGGGTGATTATCATTCTCCATGTGCTATACCATTAACTCTTAGGAAGGTCCCTAGCTTGGGACCTGACATATGCACGTCTGCCATTGTACAAGATCATCTTCGAGCTAGATCCAATGATCCTCCTGTTCAGAAAGAAGTTCAGTTGCCAAAAACCCATCCTATGGTCGATGTGGTTTACCTAGATAGGGATCAAAGTGTGTTCAGAATGTTTATCTTCGTAGCTTGCTGTTGTTTGCTTCTATTGTGGATAACACTATTTGATTCAGATGATCCACAGTTGTTCTGATTATTGCTATATGAATTAAGGAGGTAACTTATGCTCATGCGACACGGTAATATCTTTCCCTAATTCCTTTTCGTGCAGTGTTTAGAAACATTGAGGACACTGTTTAATTTAAGTTTGGGGGTATTGGGAGACTTTTTAGGATTAATAAGATTTGGAATTTAGAAGCATGTGAACAATTCAGGTGACACTAACCACTCTAGGTAGATGGAAACTTAGCCATTTTGCTATAAGGATTGGTGTGCCCAGCTAGATGGTCTATTCATAAAGGAGACAGAGTTCAGGTGTTAGAAATAACATGATAGTTGTCACCACCACATCACGTTCTGTTTTATTATTTGCAATTTTGTGTTTCTCTGAGAGTATTGGTGGGTCCTAGCGTCGACATGTTAATTAGCACTGGAATGACATTTAGTGTGTTGAGATCATGCCCCACATGAATAATACGTTAGTGTTTTAAAGTTATGTGTGCGGTCCCCCTGTCTCCGTCGCCTAAGCAAGCGTGGAATGCAGGATCCATGGGAACACACATGTATTAGGTGTCAAAAAAAAAAAAAAAAAAATCGAAAAAAGTTAGAATAAATTGAGAAAAAAATAGTATTTGGTATTTTAAAGTTCTCCCTGTCTCCGTCGCCTAAGCAAGCGTGGAACGCAGGATCCATGGGAACTTGTAAATATTTTAGTTAGTAGTAACCGTTGAAAATAAATGGGGAGTATCTCGACACACTAGGTTTCATCTTGGTACTGACCTTCAGACAGATATGGGAAACACCGTTCTCCTCAGTCAACATTTGCGACCTTCTACAGTCTACGTTCATCTTCTAAGTCTTTTCATGTGATGGGTGGTTAGATAACTGTCTGGGTAGAACTCTGTTGTCTTAGATATGAATGTTAGTATGCTTGAGTTAACACTCGTGTACAGTGATTGGATTCATAAAGGGTAATGGTCCCTATAGCAGAATATCTGAGTAGCCAACTGACTAGCTTGTTTAGTGTCTATCCTTAATTGTTCACATGTTGCTAAGATCTAGATTCAGGTTTTGTGGGTATACCTCTTGTAAACCCTCATGAGACAAAACTCGTCCACTAGGGACACCTAGGGGTTTAACGGCTTACTGCATATGCTAAATGTAGTCGCGATTCCTGCGAAAGTGAGTTGGGATTTTTAGAGTAGTTTGCTCGAGGACTAGCAAAATAGTAAGTTTGGGGGTATTTGATAGACACATTTTAGTGTCTAAATTGCACCCTAGTTTCTATTAAATTAGTATTCGATTTTTCAAATATTACGTGTTTTTATAATTTTGTAGGTACATCAGAAGAATAAAGATTTGTGGAAAAATTGGCTCAAAAAGTGTTAAAGGAACCCGGGAAAATGGATCAAGGCAACCACACTTTAGATTGGGGCACCCTTGGATCGGGCTGAGCTGGATCGGGTCAACCCAGCGGGTCAACCAGGCGAGTCAATCCAGCGAGCCAGCGAATCGACTCAGCCGATTCAACTCATCGGGAAAAATACTGGATAGCTCAAATCGATTGATTCGCAAGTTATTTTGCTTCCAGATTGTTCCAAACATTGATAGATATCTCACACAAGTCAAAAACATCAAAAGATCCCGTGAAATCAGCTCGGAAATCATGTATATGGCCGGAATCATGTTTCGATTAGGATTGAGATTTGTGGGTTGTTTTAGAGAGTTCTATTAGGTTTAGAACTCTCTCTAGGGTTTCTACTACCTATATAAACCAAGAGAAGCCAGAAAAATGGGGAGAAGCCTAGAGATCGATTTTCGGAGTCACCGGAGTTTGGCCGGAACTGGACAACGATCCGGTCACCGCCGGTGCTGTTCTTCATCTACCACCGCCTGAGAAGACAACACAGCAACGTCCACAAGTGCTGCTGATTCAAACTGCTCTTGTTACCTATTCTTTTAAACCTTTGTTGCTTAGAAACACTTCTGTAACGGCTGAATCCTGTTCTTCAACACTTATAAACGTATCTGTTCAGCTGTTGCACTATTCTTTAACTTTGTAATCAACTTTTTGAGCAATGAAAAGGTCTTTTGAGCAAGTTTTCTTCACCATGAGCTAAGTCTATTTACTGGGATGATGGAGGAGGTTTTTCTCTCAATGTTATGTGGTAAGTCTATTTTTAATTAATTATTTATAATTCTTTACTTGTTAAAATTGCATAGTTTCGTAATAGAAAAACGGTTTCCATTCAGTAGTAGTGTTTTTGTTTGATGGGTCATGCTGGGTTGACAACCTCTGATGTTCCATGCTTGTGATTTACCTCTACTTGTTTGCATAAAACCTATTTTGGCAATATTTGAGCTTAATTTATTTAAAAGAATTACCCGATTAATCACATAAATTGTTAGAAATAACTAAATCTTGATTCCTGGTTTTCTCCATATTTTCTAAAAATCATCTCTAGTTTATTTTCCTGATTTTTATTAGTTTAGATTACATCCAATATTTTCTAAAATCGTTACCTTCACAAGTTCGAGAATAGAACACTTTATTTACCACTATCAAAACAACATCAATTGTTGATTAATCCTCCTAAGTTATTAATGTCTAAAGTTTCTTTCTATAACGGGTTACTTAGACTTTAATACCCAATAGTTGTCCGTCTTGACTGTTACAAAACTCGGTTATATCAGAAGCGGATTTTCCAAGAGACGCCAACCAGAAAGCGGATTTTCCTAACGATGCAAACCAGTTGGCATATTTGTCTAGCAGCTAGCTAACCCGTTGGCGCTTTTTCCTAAAGTGCAGTCGATGGATGTCCCTTCCTTTTTTTTTTTTTTTTAAAATACGAATAAAACATACATAGGGAGGGAGCAATTGTTGAAGGTGCATGAGCGGTAATGCACATATATGATATGTGGCCTATATGTTGGTGTATACTTGATGCATAAGCATCAGCGTTGCTTGTAGCTTAGCCGATGGAGCATGAATTTTGCGAAAGCATCATTCATCCATGTTGTGTATTCGATAATGCATTATGTATGCATAAGCCAATGCATACTTTGCGAAAACCCCTTAGACTATAAGGACTAGGCTTTGCTTTAAGTTGTTTGTCCCTATTCGGATGAACTACGGTCATGCTTGATCCCTTCATGGTATGGGTTGGGTACATAGGCAGCCGCAATGTAATGCATTTAGGTGCAGCACCTTGTCGCTCATATCATCTAATTTAGAGGTGATTACAATATTATGATAACTCATATCATTTGGATCAAAAATGCCAAGTCAACAGATGATTGTTACCACACTCGATGAGGTAGTTAAAATTCCATTTGATGGATTGTTCATACTTCCTTTCAACTTTTACGATATGAAATGGCATGTGCCTGAATGTTGTACCCTTGGAAAGAGCAAGATAAGTGCATGCTCCAGCGCATGGTCAAAGCAGATTTTAAGGAATTGGATATTAGGCTTGAAATGTCCTATGCAATATGCAATAGTCCAAGGCATGACTTAGGCCTGGAAAAACGATAGTAAGCAAGTGATGCATGCCAAAGGCATCACCGTTGGATTTTATGGCCTTACCCCTTGTTCAGGAAGTTAAAAAATGTGAGTTGGAGCAAGATGGAAACAACGTTTCGAGTATCATGCTTATAAAGCATGCTCGGGAAGGCAAACCGACCTGCATTTGTCTAGTGAAAGTGAAGCTTTAAGGCTCGGTTATTTAAATTTCAAGTGGCGTATCAGGAGTTCTGGCCTGTCCAGCGCATAACGCTTCAAAGCAAGTTCCGAGAAAACACTAAAGACTGTAAGTTTTTGACTCGTCAGTGAGTATTGTGTAATGTGATTATAATATTTTCCTTCAAATAAAATAAATTTTTTTGGAAGAGTAGGCCAACTGTTGTGCGAAAGAATAGTAGATAAATCAGGCCAAGTACCTATGCCAAAATAAATTGTAACTACTATGAAAGTTACTCCGCTAAGATTTAAATGAATTTGACCTAGTTATGTGAGTTTGCCAGAAAACCCGTTCTGAACGGTGGATGCTGGTATCCACCTACCATTAGCACTGGGAATGATCACCCCATACCCGTCAAGGACGGAGTGCGTTGTCAAATTGTCTAGCTCCCACTTATGAGTGGAAGATCGTCAGGGACGATGGCTTACATCCGACTGCACTGGCATTAAAGTTTGGTCCTCATGGTACTACGCTGGATCTTACTTGTCATATCCGATGACCCTTATCAAACTTTGTGAACTTTGGGGACTCTTAAGTGTATGGTATGCGACGTGCACTTAAGATCTCATATTGAGAACTTCTTTTCGGCATTCTTGAGCATGTGGTATGGGATGCATGTTGAGGATTCAAATTGATTTTCTCGGTAGATTTATAAAACTTATTTTGATCCTCGAGCATGCGGTATGGGACGTATGTTAGGAAGGTCTTAATAGGTGTTTACCACAATTGGGGACCCTATTAGGATTCCTCGATATGCGGTATGGGATGTATATTCTGAAGGTCCTAATTTTTGTTCATAACAAACATTGGACCCTTACAGGATTACTGTTATCATGGAATGGACATATGCGCATAAAATACAAATCGATGAAGCTTGTCCACAATAGTTTTGAGTTGAATTTCGGGGACGAAATTCTTTGAAAGTGGTAAGATTGTAACACCCGTATTTTTTGTATGACGCATACTCAAGGATGAGTCATGGCGTGGGATGAAACTTCATCTCAAGCTTATAATACTTACTCAGGGATGTATCAGAGCAGGATGCATCAAATTTGGCACAATTGTCCTTGATGCTAACTAGATGGCGGATTAGCCTAGCAGCTTGCTAAACAGTTAGCGGATATACTAAACAGTTAGCGGATATGCTAACCAGTTGGTGTATTTGCCTATTAGTGCTAAATAGATGGTGGATTAGCCTAGAATCTGGCTAACCAGTTAGCATCCTTGCTAACCAGAAAACGGATTTTCCTGGAGGCGCCTGATAAGCACTTAATTTATACATTTTTACCACTTAATCTATTTGTGCTAGCACTTCAATTTATACTAATAATACATTTTTATTATCTTAATAGGTGGTTCGCATAATATCCAAAGTTATAAATTAAACATGACTAAAATGACTACAAGACCATTTTATTTCCTAATGCAAAGCAGACAAAGTCATTTGGCTGTAGGCTGCTTGGATATTTGCTGTTGGGTGACGCAGGTGATGTTTGTCTATTAGGTTAATTTATGGAGGTGAGATAGGAAGAATAGCTAGGGGCTAAATAGAATTGAAGTGATTAAGGCAGACAAGAAAAGAGAAGCAAGTTAGTGGTACAACACGCACGTGAATGATTGAGAAAGAAAAGCAACTTTTCTTATACACATGAAGAGTGAGTGTATGGAGAAGAAGTAGGCTTAGTAGTGAGACAGCTACGTACCTAAAGAGAAGTATGGACGTGTAAGGAAGAGGTGGTACGGTTGGCTAGGGTAAGCTTATTTTCTTCACATGATGATGGGGTTTGGCTAGTAGGTGGATAGCTAGGTGAAAGTGATAGGTTCTTTTGTATTGGCTTTGTTAACCGTTGAATAATAGAAGAAGAAAAGTTTCATCTTCTAGCTTTAAGAGAGTAGGTTAGGCACTGCTGTGTACGTTGGAGACTTGTGGAGAGAGTGAGAGAAAATGGGTGTAGGCTAAGAAGAAAGTACATCACATGTGGGAGTACGGTGGAAGGAGGAGTTAGCTTTTGACTGTTTGGTTCACGTGAAGGTAAACTAAGTCTAGTTCTATAGGGGTTGGCGTGAAGTGAAGATTGACGTGGGTCCTACCAACACGTGAAAGAGAAGTAGAGTTAGACTAGGTTTACTTGATTAACCGAGTATAAAAGAAGAAGGTATGCTTTTCACGAAAAAGGGGAGGAGGTCGTGTACAGGAAGACAGGAACAGAAGTTGGTGTTCGTTCTTTTAGGGTGGAAGCGTATAGGACGAATTTCGGCTGTGTACAGGGATCCAGAGACAGACGAAAGAAGAAGACTATTTTGCCGGGTGACGACGGTGACTACGGGTTAATTCTTTCTTCTCTTCTATTTATTTTTATGGGTTTTGAGAAACCCTTCTCCATGTTCTAATTAATTTGTAACTAGGGTTTAATGTTGAAACCACTTACAGTTTTAGATCAATTGAATTAAGTATTTGATATAGACCATTATGATTTAAATAGATTAAATTCATGACTTTAAATAATTGTATTGTCGTTTATGGTGCATGCTTGGCCTATGGTTTTGATGTTCCATGTTTCTGGTATACAGTTGTTATTCTAAAAATATATTTGTCTACTTATTTGATATTCCATGCTTAGGTTAAATCTTTTGATGGGGTATACTTAGAATAGCCAAATATTATTTGTAGACCTTTAATTAGTTTCGTATAATTTTCTCGCTAGCGCAATTTTATGGTGTATGCTTGAGACTAGGGCTTTTTGATGCATCATGTTTAGGGCGTCCCAGCGATATTTGCGACTCTAAATATTCATGAATTAAATAGTGGTGGATACTGAAAACCCTGGTTACCGACTCTCTCTACTCGGTCACATTTTATTAGTTTAGTTAGTTTATTATTTTATTTATTAATATAAAAATCACAAAAATATTCCTCTTGGTTAGTTTATTAGAGATATTAATTGCAGTATTTCCCCGCTCTCTGTGGGTTCGACCCGTACTTGCCGTTGTCTACTAGTTAGACGCCGTGCGATTGCGATTATTATTATTTGGTAATTCCAAATCAGATCAGCGCCAACCAGAAAGTGGATTTTCCTAGCGATGCTAACCAGTTGGCGTATTTTCCTAACATCTGGCTAACCCGTTGGCGTTTTTGCCTAAAGTACGGTCAATGGATGTCCTTTCCTTTTCTTTTATTTATTTGTAAAAATGCGAATAAAACATATATAGGGAGGGATCGTTGATTAAAGGTACATGAGAGATAATGCACATATATGCGATGTGGCCTATACGTTGGTGCATACTTGATGCATAAACATCAACGTTGCTTGTAGCTTAACCGAGGAGAATGAATTATACGAAAGCATCATTCATCCATGTTGCGTACTCGATAATGCATGCATAAGACAGTGCATACTTTGTGAAAGTCCCTTGGCCTATACGGACTAGGCTTTGCTTTAAGTTGCTTGTCCATATTCTGATGAACTACGGTCATGCTTGATCCCTTCAAGGTACGGGTTGGGTACGTAGGCAGCCGCAATGCAATGCATTAAGGTGCAGCACCTTGTCGCTCATATCACCTAATTTAGAGGTGATTGTGATATTATGGTAACTCATATCACCTGGCTTGGCAATGCCAATTCAAGAGATGATTGTTGCCACACTCGATGAGGTAGTTGCAAATACAATTGATGGATTGTTCATACTTCCTATCCACCCTTATAGTATGGAATGACATGTGCCTGGATGTTGCACCCTTGTCAAGATCAAGATAAGTGTAGGCTCCAGCGCATGGTCGAAGCAGAGTTCAAGGAATTGGAATATTAGGCTTGAAATGGCCTACGAAATAGTCCAAGGCATGACTTAGGCATATGGCTTGTGTCCTCAACAAGTATACTTACATAAGTCGCTGCCGCCACCACCATAATTACATATGGCTTGTATGGTCAGCAGTTACACATCTATATGGCTTGTGTACTTAGGAGGTACACATGTATATGGCTTGTGTACTTAGGAGGTACACATGTATATGGATTTTGCACCACATATGGCATGTGTATTCAGCAGTTACACATGCATATAGCTTGTGCACTTAGGAGTTACACATCAACAAACACATAAATACACAAATTTTCTCCATTAATCATTTAATTTAGTTAAATGTTATTAAAACAATAAACAATTCGTATAAAAACTAACAATAAGAATTATATCAAGATAATTCATTTTTTATGATATTTCTAAGCGAAGCCGGCGGAAAAAAAATATCAAAGGCTTTACTCATCTATCACGATAGCGCATAAGATGTATACTTGAAAAAATACAAAAAATATTACAAACATCATTAATGTCCAAAAAACATAGAATTACGAATTGATGTGTACTCGATAGGTACACATGCATATGGATTGTGTACTCGGCAGTTACACATGCATATGATTTGGGTACTCGGCAGTTACACATACATATATAGTGTAAGAAAAATTACATAAAAAGAGAAATTAGAGATAAACACCAACATTACCTTGAAAAAATGTATATGCATATGAACAACATAACTTGTAATAAGTATTTGGCAACTCTTTTAGAACTACATAAAGCCTGGGTCAGACTCAACTACCCAAATGAAGCTTAAATCCTTAAACTATGCATTGACAGTATAAACACAGAAGCATTTATCATATATAAGAGTTACTGAATCAACTAGCCATAACAGAACCTCCTATGACATGATTGTCCTTAATGTCTTATGACCTAAAGAAATCTTACAACTAATTCGGCTTGGTGTACATAATTAATCAAGTAGAAAGACCTAAAGATAAGAATACACAAAATTTTCTGGTTATAATTTTTATTTTGCAATGAAAATATTCTAAAATATGAACTTATTTCATGCAGGTAAAGAACTCAAATGTGCCTCTTGGCCTGGATGTAGAAGTCATAACAAAGAGATTTCAATATATTAAACTCATTTAAGTGATTATACATTTTGATATTTACTCAGCAGGTACATATGATTATGAAATAACGGGGGTACCAAGTGCACCATTATCTTTTCGATATCAACCTATGAAGATTTCTCTTGTGTAACCTTGTCGAAACAATAATGACCAAAAGATTATTTCAACAAGATGAATCTTAGTAATAGTAAAAGTTCGAACCTAACTAACTATGAGATTGTTACCAAAAATGATTAACGTGCAAGTGTATTTACTTTAATAGTGTAGATTGGGGTTTTCTTAGACAAGTTCTGACTAGCTTTGGTATATTGGGTAGAACTCAAAACCTCATTATGAGTTGTGTTCAAATAACTAGATTCTCCATATTACTTAATGGGAACCTCGAAAGATTATTTGTTGGTGAAAGAGGAATTAGGCAAGGATGCCCTATTTCTCCTTACTTATTTATTTTGTCTTATCAAAGTATAACCAGCATAATTAACAGAATTGAAAGAAATGGATTGTATTTAGGGTATAGATTGAACAGATGGGAACCTTCGGCCACACACATTATGTTTGTGGATGACGTGATAATGTTGTTCGACACTTTATCCATAAATAGTATTGCTTTAATCACCTCAGTTCTGCAGCAATACTATCTTTTATCTGGTCAACAGGTCAACTACAACAAATTGTTAATTCATTACAGTAAAGTAGTCCCTAAGGAGAAGCAAGAGGAGGTGTTGCCTTCCCTTGGTGTTAGAAATTTGGGATCACAGGAAAAGTATATGGGGATCAAAATATTGCAACATACTAGATGTTATAATTACAAATTCTTGGTGGAAACTTTTGAAAGAAAGTTGACTGGATGGAAAAGACATAACTTATCTTATGCTGGAAGAACAATTTTCATATAGTCTGTGTATTAGCTTTGATCCTATTTTCCATGGAAACTTCTCTAATTCCAAAATGTGTGCTACAAAAGTTGACTAAGATAATCAAATATTTTTGGTGGGGACATACAAAGGAAGTAAAGAAGATGCACCACTTAAGATGGGATTGATTCATCACCAGCAAGGAGAAAAGTGGGTTAGGTCTGAGATCATTAGAATATTTGAACAAAGCTCTAATTACCAAATTAGCATGGAGGTTCTTGCAAGACGCTGACTCAATGTAGGGTGAATTTTTTTGAGTAAAATGCTTGAGAGATGTTTCATTATGGAGTGCAAAGAAGTCTCAAATGTATATCATACCTGGAGAGAAATGTTGGATATATGAAGTTATCTACGAGAAGGGTGTTTATGGCTTGTAGGGACTGGAAACAACATTAGAGTCTGGACTGACCCTTGGATAGGCTCTATTCCAGGGTTTACACCCACAACACCAACACAGAATCAACAACAAATTCAATGTGTCAGTGATCTTTTGACTCCTGATGGTAGTTGGAATTCAATTTTAATTCGGTAGGTGGTCGATCCCTTTGTTGCAGAGCATATACTAAACACTCACATCCACAGAGAAAAAGGTGAAAAACTAATCTGGATTCAGGCTAATCATGGTGCCTTCACTTCTCAATATTTCCAGAAGATGTTGTCCTTAAATGCAGGTGAAACCTCTCAAGTTAATGATTCCTCATTTCTCCGGAGGAACCTCTGGGATAGTAATAGACTTTCTCATAGAATTCTTACCTTTACATGGGAAATTCTACAAAATGGAATTGGTACTCTTAAGAAGGTTGGAAAACATATGGAAGGGGTCCCACTAGACTATCAATTCTGTAACGCAAATGAGGACTCTGTGGACCGTCTGCTTCTTCAATGTCCTTTAGCCTAGCCTGTGTTATTTGCTTGCCCTCTTAGTTTAAGGATTCATAATGGGAGCATGAACACTATCAGAGAAATAATTGCTAATTGGATCTAGGTTAATGACAATGCACACAATTTTTGCGTCGGTATGTGTATGTTTTGAAATATTGAAAGCAAGAAATGCTCTCATGTTTGAGAAAAAACATACCAATATTACATCAATCATCAAGCATGTAACCAGAAAGCGGAATTGCCTAGCTATGCTAACTAGAAAACGGATTTTCCTTAGATATGTGATAGACACATTTTAGTGTCTAAATTACACCTTAATTTCTAGTGAGTTAGTATTCGATT